>SNQJ01S0021979.1:119552-152857 GCA_010110895.2 Picea sitchensis
ATTATCAAATAAGAACTCATCTGAAAAGTACCTTTTGGAGTGTTCATTGAATAATTTGTGGAAGTCTTTCAAGGATGAAATGTTAGAAGGAGGTAAAGAGAAATACCACCCATGTGCATCACCATACAATGAATACATGAACACCTTCATACAAACATCTTCATGTTGTAGATCTAGTAGATCCATGCACTCATGAAACTTGATGAGGTGTTCTCCATGATTGTCTTGTTTCCCCGCTCTGAAGAAAAACATAAAATATCCCCATTTTGACATATTAGGTACTGGATGTGGAAAACCATGAACGTAAGAGAAGTTGAGAGGTGCAAACCTCCGAGCCAAAAGAGAAACAAATGATTTTGACATTTGAATATTGTGGAGTTGCCACTAAATCTGTCCTTCATGGAAATGCCAGATAGATGATCACAACCAAAATAATGTCCAAACTTTGTATATCATAAAAGTTATATCTGTGTAGTCTCCCCGAGAAGCTTGATTCAATCTCCTGTCCCTGATAATGACGCCAATTTGTTATCAGTCTAGGAGTTCTTCTAGGTTGTAGCTCAAAGATGCCTGGTAACTTAACTAATATCTCAATGATTAACTCAAATGGATCAAGTCGGATGACTAAATCAAACCTCACTCACTCAAGACATGCATAAACACACTCATATGGATCAAGGATTTCAACCACTGTTGTTCAGAGAGTTTGTAAATAAATGGATGTGTGGAGAATCCTTATTATACCAGCAGAATCATACATAAATGTATATATGAATGCCCAATTACAATAAGTAAAGAATACTTGCAATTCTAACTCATAAATAAAATGATAAGATGACAGTTATCAAGCATTAGACAAACAAGAACAACATGAACATAATATCCAAGTGCAAGTACAAAATATATAAGAAGATGAAAATATGGACAAGTAATGGCCAAAGAAGCTTGTATTACTGATATGAAAATGAGAAGCTTGAGAGTACAATGTATGAAAGAGTCCCCAAAGTCGAACCCCATACCACTCTTGCATCTATGAGCTTAAATAAATTTTACAAATTAGTTTCAAGATCTTCAAAATATGGATCTAATAACTTCTTTTCCTATCTCAAATTCAAATTTGTGAAGTGGTTGGAAAAGAAAAAAATTTCTTGAAATATGCTGCTCAAATATTGACCTATGTCTCTCAAATTAAAATAGATTTTAGAAAACTGAGAGAGGTTTTTGAAGAGGAGATCGTGTTTGTAAAAAAAATCTCACTTTCCAAAAATACCTTTCAGTATTATCAGAATCTGTCTCCAAAGAAAGTGACTAAAATAGGAAAATCCAGATTTCCAAATCTAGTCATATTCCTACATGTTAGGATTTTATTCCTAGAATGTTTCTATTGATGAAATGAAGTTCTAGCTGCACTCATGGATGATATTTGATAATATCTTTGGGTAGTATTCATCATTTGCTCTTAAATACACTCTAGCCAAGTCAAATTTTGACTTTCTGTGAATTCTGGAAAAATTATGCACTTTCGACAGCTAACAGGACCAAAACAGAGCATCCTTAGCTACCGAAAGCTGCAACTTTTGACAGATTATAGCACATAAAAAATTGACCCTTAGCTACAAAAATCTGATTTTTGGCATTTTTTACATTCAAAGTACAGACCACATTTTTCTTGAAAACACAAGTCTAAAACTCATCTTAAAGTCAGTTAACTCAAAAATAACAAAAATCTTTCATCTAATGACCATCCTATCACCTAATGACAATTTATTTTAGTAGATAATAGATTGAATCATTTGTTAGAGTGATATATTGTTTTAATTGAATGATTATCTAGTCCACAAATAAAAATACATAGATACTTCAAGAAAGCAATTGAAACTTGACTTCCTACTAGAGATTAAAAAGGAATTAGTGGTAGCCATAGAAAATTTGGCCATGAATTTGGTGGGACGAATTCCATCATAGCACCACAAGTGGGAGGTTAAAATGATTTCGAAAGTTTAAGTGATATCTTGCCAAAAAATTTCATTCTGGAGACAAATTTCTCATAATGTATTACATTATATATATTTTTTGTAGAGATGCAAAGGATAATTTGATAATATGAAAATCCATAAATGAACTAGTATCTTTTATTAAGGGTAGATTTTAATACCTAATGAATTTTTTTACGAACAAGATTAAATAAGGATAGAATATTTTTAGTGGCTAACAGGCGTTTCATGGCAAAGGTTTCATTTTGGTTTTTATGTAAGATTGAATCCTTACATGTCACATGTTTAGTTGAAAAGGATGAGATGCCACATTTCACAAGTGTTTCATACTTCACCAAGGAACGAAGACGAATAATCAAGAAATCCTACTCGCTATAAGACAAAACTACAAGGATGTGTGTTTGAGGCATATAGGAAGATGAGTAAACTGGTAGTGAAACCCATGACCGTGATATCTCCAAAAACCCATGACCGTGAGGTTATCTGCAACATTGCGGACCAAAAGCCGATAGCCACGATCATACTCCTCTTCTACAAAGTGTCTGGCTACTGACACTCATAGCCTCACAAGAAAGGGTAAAATAGGATTAGATCACTAATCATTCAGTTGAGTACAGTCTAATAGATTTTTTCCATGAACACGCCTTGAAATGCAGGTTAGAAGAGTGAAGAGAGAAAAGTCAGAAGGTGCATTAAAATTTTCCAGGCTGCAACAAGTTACATATGATCCTCCTTCTAGGTTTCATTAATTGAAAATTCAAATTAATTATAAGATTAAATTTGTTCTTTAGGATAACTCTCCCAATACTATTATATTTAATATTTAAGATCAATTCCATTCCTAGATTGGATTTCTATATATATCCACTCTCTACACTCCCACAGACAATTAGTTCAAGAGAATATTTTTCAAGAAGATTGTGTAATATATAAGATCTCCAATAAGGCTCTCACAGTATAGGGCTTGTGGTTTGTTATATGTTTTGGATATTGTTTGATAGGTAGTTTTCATTGTTTTGGAGTTAGGTTTATGTTTATGGTTGTCATTGTTTTGGCAACATTTTTTTTATTTTATTTTTTTATTTTTTTATGTTTAGGGTTTTGTCTTTTTAGTTTTTTTCAGAAGGTTTTATTTTTAATATTAAAAGATTTATTTATTTATTTTAAAAATATTTTTAAAATCAAAATTTCACAATTAATTATTTTATTTTAATGTTTATTACCAAAACATACTTTTTCTATCAAGGTAACACCTCTAAAATGACAACAATGTAAAACTAAAGTGAAATGCAATCTTCCTTGTATATGCACATGTTTGATGTTGGTTGTTTGCTTCATTGGTGTATCCCCTTTTTTTTGTTTAATAAAATTGACAAACATCTAAGTGAGGTGCATTAGAAGAGTGAGGAAAAATAAAGTTTGAGTAAATTCTAATTTCAAATATATCACAAATTCTTTGCATTTTATAGAATTTTAGTTTTATAAAAATATTAAGGTTAAAGTGTTTATTAATTCATTACATTTTATATAGGTTTTGTTCTAATAAATTGTATTATTTTTTTTGCTTGCTAGAATTCACAATATAAATTTGCATGAAATCATCAAATTTTGTTATGTAAAATCCATTTAAAGTGTGAAATTGATTAGGAATGATGAAAACCCTTGAAATGTCCCAAAATATTGTCCAAAAATTCATTTGGTAAAACTTTTGAACACACACACACACACACACACACACACACACACACACATATATATATATATTTGAGATTTAGAAAATTTAGGAATATGATGCAATGATTAAGTGCATTCAAAACTCTTGAAAAGTAAAATTTGACTTAATTTTTAAGTCAAAGTTTTGAAAGATTTATTAAATTTGAAAAAGTTTTAGCGTTTGAAATAATAAACAATTTAAAAACCAAATGAAATTTAATTTTTTCCAATTCAGAAAGAAATTTGAAACAGAAAATAAACACTTTTAACTCCCAAACTCCAAACAACAACCACAGTATAGAAAATTATGAAATCCATGAGAAGTGAGCACTGAAAAATAAAATTTGAGTGAAATTTGAAAGAGAAACCAAACACTTTTAACTCCCAAACTCCAAACAACAACCACACTATAGAAAATTATAGAAAACCAGCAGAAATTGAGCATTGAAATAAAATTTTAGGTGAATTTTTGGTGATTCGTTTAGGTTTATTTGAAATCCATAGAAGAGGTTCTCAATTTCAAACCATATTGAAAAATAGCTTTAAAATTTAAAGGTTAAGTTTTGATAAATTTACAAAAATTTTGAAAAAACCTATTAATAATATGATGATGATGATTAGCAACCTTTTACTAAGAATTAATTGGTCTATAGGACTTTAAGAAGATAAGAAGTGATTACTTGTGATTTTTTGGAATTTTTGTTTTAATTAATAGCACTATATCTGACAACCCTTTACTAGTAGTTTATGTTAGTGTTTGATAGTAGTACTCCAATCTTACTTTTAAATATTGCTAATTCATATCAATAATTAAATAATTGAATCATAAAAGTTTTGTAAATAATTATATCAAATAAAACACATTTATATTGTAAATAGTTATGTCATATAATTGATTAAAAAGTGTTTAATATAAACTGATTATACAGTTATTCCATGTCAGTTAGGAGTCTGTAGTCATCATGGAATTGTGTGCATTAGGTCGCCGCCAGGTAGCTAGGAGTCTCAGTTATGTTTATTTTGACTAGCAATGTCCAAACAATGGTTAGAATTCTGAGAGCGAAAGATCAACACATAATGAAGCTTAATCAAGAAGAACAATATGTTGTGTTGTATACAGTTTTTTTGAGGTCTTAAAAATAGAAGTAGATTAAGTTGTCTAAACTATGTTCATTCTGACATCAAATGCCACAACATTTTTCCCAATGAAGCAGATTGTGCATGGGAACACAGCCTGTGAATTGTGAGGAATTGTGAATGGGAAGGAAACCTGTGTATCACTTTTGCGGATAATGAATCGATAGTTGGCACGCCAACTATTATTAATCGGATTTCCTCTTTAAATGAGAAATCTGGGTTACTTTTCATTCAACGGAGACAAGGGTGCATTACAGACACATTCATTGAGCCTGAGTTTAATGAAGGGGTGATGTTCCACTACTTGAAAATGTGAAAGCAATGGAAGTTACCAAGGATGGAGTAACTGTAACTTTGCAATTGATATAACCCCATTTTTCTTGAAAAGTCCAGGAGATAAGGATCTTAGTTACTATTTTTCATTTCCTTAGTTCATTTTCAGGTTGTTTTTTTTCATCACACTGGAGTACACACCCTTTCTTAGCTCGCAAGATTTCTTTAGAATATGTTGGCAGACACGATATCCAACATCAAATTTAATTCATGGGACAATATGCATTTTATCAATTTACAAGATTTCTTTAGAATATCTTGGCAGCTATTTTAGCCAACATCAAATCTAATTCATGGGACTATATGCATTTTATCATTTACACTATTTACCATATTCATCAATTTACAATTTACCATATATGCTTCAATAGTTGATGCAATTTGAATTTCCCATCTGTGGATTGATGGATGGTTGCATAATCCTCATCACGGTTTAGATTGCCCATATGTGGATTATAATCCTTATCAAAAGGGGACCTAAAAGAATTTCAATGTGTAGAATTATGGTTATAAATTCTTTTATTTTTTATGTGAGAGAAATGCTTCTAATGATACAATATTGAACTAAGATGGGAGGAGCATTTTTATACCTGTGTGGATCGTTGCATACAATTACGTAGTCCTTGCTTTCTATACATGTATTTACAATGAAGTTACATGTTCTCTTGATAATGGATTTTTGATGGCACAGATAGACTAGTAAGGACTTCTTATTGAGTGATAGAAGTTGTTGAGATATTTTCTCAACTTAAATCTCTAAGATTAGAATTAGTTATATCTCACTCCAACAATATATACATGTAATGTATCTATGTGAGTGTTAAATACACTATTATTTTGGTGTGAGTTAATGAGTGTAATGGCTGCTCTATCAATTTCTATTTTGATATTGGATCTTGGATGGACTTAATATCTCAAAGGAGTGACCATGAAGATGCAATATCCATTGAGGGGGATTCAACATGAAGCGAAGCGGTGTTATGTGAATTTATTTTACGTGTCGATCATCTTACAGCGAAAGACTGAGATAAACATTGAATATTAGATTGAGATAAAGCATGAAGCTGAAGGCAGCACATGCATTAGTTGATCTTGACAACTCCATGGAAAGAAAAATAGATATGTCATGTCACACAGGCTCACCTCCGTCTTTAAGATTTGGAAGCTTGCAGCTTGCTCATTCCGTAGCAACCAATGACTGCTTACGAGATCTGTTGATGCTTGTAGAACATGTTTATTAACACCGGATCTTCTTTGGCATTGATACAGGTGGTTGAAAATGAAATCTCATTTGCCAACATATACATAAAACAATGACTTCCTTGATCTGGTTTACATGCATCATAGGAATTGGGTGACAATGGGAAGATATTTAATTTAATTTGTGTTAATACAAATTAGCATATATAGTATAATGTTTGTAAAATATAATATGAAGAACCAATTATATAATGGACTAGCATAATTTTAAATTGGTGGTTCTCCATAGCATGAGAACAAATCATCAATTTAATTATGTCCAAGTTTGTTATATGCTGATGTGACCCTTCATGCTCTAGGAGAATTAGTTATAGGTTAATTTTATGAGGTCAAGTTGTGAAACTGACTATTGAAGACATTCAATATATAGATCATTCTCCTATGGCGGTGAAATTTCCCTCTTGAGATACGTGTATCCATTGGAATGGTTAGGTATCGAGATTGTCTTTCGAGAAGTCGAGAAGCATCAGTTCTAAAAAGAATGTCAAAGATGGTGGAAGCAATTTATCGAGTATTGTGTATGAAGTGAAATTTGGCATTTCGAGGAGATGATGGGAAAATGAAGTGTGTGTATTATTATGAAGTTCAAAGATGAATGTAAGTGTGTATGAGGGACCAATCATACAAATACATATGACACATTTTGTAATCATGATTTGAGTATTGTAAGTTTTTTTAATATAAGCATTAAAGGTGGGTGCTAGAGATAATGCTCACATTAATTTTGTGTGCTAAGTTTGGGGATTGGCTTGAGGGTTTGTAGGAGACTGTTGAGATATCTCAACCTAAATCTCAAGATTAGAATTAGCAGTTGGATCTCACTCCAACTATATATACATGTAATATATATCGTGTGAAATTAGTACCAATACAAAATATTATTTTGTGTGAGTTAATTGTGCAATGGCTACTCTATCAATTTCTATTTTTGCTAGTGTTTCAAAGTGAGGATATTCTACACCAATTGCATTCTCTCTTCTATGAATTGATCCCCTTATGAACAAAGTATTTAATGTGACAGAACAGATCTCCAAATATACTGGGTTGGGGACTCACATAGTTAGAATTTGCTTCAATGAATTATATGGGAGAGTGAGATTTTGATTTAATGAGTTATATGTGCATAGCAAGATTAAATTGCTCATAGATCTCACATGGAACCAGTAGGCCAGATCTACTGTGACTCGCTGTGTGAGCATTTACCTCAATGTGTTATATAGGTAGAGTGAACATTTTCTTCAATGAGTTATATTTGCATAACTGTATATGTGCAGAGCAAGATGAAATCATAACTCACGGATGGAACCATTGGGATAAATCTATTATGACTTGCAGTGTGAGCATTTACTTCAATGTGTTATATGGGTAGAGTGAACATTTTCTTTAATGAGTTATATGGGCATAACTGTTGGAGATATTACAAAGTTGTGAGCTTCACACTTAAGAATAATCTGTTTATAGATTTTTTTAGTAGATAGAGGAAAGAACCAACAACTATGAAGAGTGTTTGATGAGAGAAAAATAATTTTTTGTAATTTTAAAGTTGTTGGGTTAGTGACATAGTTTGTATCACATTATTGAGTTCACAATATATTTAGTTATATGTGTGCTGATGTATTTCTGAGTTTCTATTGTGAAAATGTTTTCTCTTTGTTTATGCTCAAGATTAAGTTCATAGTCTATGTGTTGAGAATGCTTTCTGATGACAAGTTTTTATTAGATGTTATCATCATAGTGCATGGTATATTGGTAGTCTTTTGGTAGGTGAGTAAGTCTTGAGAAGTCGAGAGATAGAAATTTAATTAAATCTTTGCAAGCTGTGTTCTTGCTTGAGGTTAATCTATGTTGTAAAGATCCTATATCTAGTATCAGAGAAGGTTCACCAGAGCAGGTTTGATCAGATTAATTTTCAAGAGCATCATTTATTTTGTAAGTTGAAAATATAGCTTCTACAGTAAATATGAACCTTCCACTTTTATAGGAAAAAATTATCACTTATGGTCCTTAACCATGAAGGCATTATTTCAGGGGTTAAGATGTATGGAAGATAGTAAAAAATGGATATGTGGTGTTGATATTATGGTAATTGTGAGGAGAATTATTAACCTCTAAGGGTAACCTTTGACGAGACTAGAATATTTAGGAAGCAAGAGAAACCCCAAACATATGTGGGTAAAATCATGAGCTGGGTAACACTTTAAGTGACAATCGGGTCTCAAAATTTCTAGCGGCAATTTACCCGGCCGAACAAATATTACTACAGTAGGAAATATTGTCCGACCGAAAATTTTCCGCGTCAAATTAGCAGTCTTGAGTCAAAATTAGATTATTTTCCAATGTTTTTGAATGAATTATTTTCCAGCGGTAAGAATATTTCGGCCGAAATACTTTTAGGCCGAAACGTTCAATGCCCACAATGGATTCGTTAAAAACTAGGTTTCGAATGAAAGAATATTTGATAGAAAGCGATGAAAATAAATTTGCGGCTTTGCAAATTCACATCATCTTACTTCATCTTTGGGGTAGAGGACTCCTACAAATATACTTTCGAATTTAGGTTTGAAATTGATACCAACATTTTTAAAATTGAATCTACTTTCATTGGGTATAATTTGCTTTTCATTTTCATTGTTTTTATCTAATTTTATTTAATTTTATAAAAATCACCACATAATATTTTAGGTGAGATTATGATTGATTGAAATGAAAAAACCATTGTCTTTAAAATACACAACGGAAGGTATGGAAAAATTATATTCATAATTGTTAAAATGTTCACCGTCAAAATTATTTTAAGATTTTACTTTTAAGTAAAGAAATTAAGATATATGTTGTAGAAAAACATGTGTTTTAAATAATACCAGCGTTTCGGCTTGGTCAACTTCAAAATTCTAGAAATTATAATATTCGTATGTTAGATTCAAAACTATAGTCCTAAGAAAATAGGAGTCTCACGTAGATTGTTGCAGTATATTTTGTTTCTTCAAAACATAAGTTTAATAAAAAAACAATGTTGTAGAAATAAGAAACTCATTATCATTATAAAGATAGATATAAATTTATAAAATTTATTAAAAAAAAAAAAAAAAAAAAAAAAAAAAAAATTGATAAAAAAAAATTGAAAAATAGTCATTAGAAAGCTAACACAATTCTTAACTTCACAAGAGTTTTGTTTTTACTGTAAGAAATTCTAAATAAAAAAAATATAACATATGTAGGAAGTTGAATAACTTGTGAAAGCTCACGATTTTTCTCATAAAACAAGCAAAGTGTAACCAACCCACAGCTTAGCTGATTTCACCCATGTGTAGAATCCCTAGAAGACATGTCGGTTCATTAAAAGAATTAATATTTAGGTATTAACCTCTAAAAGAAGAAGTTGAATTGGACAAGTGACAAAGAGCACTATAAATAAGAGAGGGAGGTGCTTTAGGCTCATTTGTCATTTTACTTTCCTCACAACTTCATGGGCTAGTGTGTGTAAGTTTCGGAGGTGCAGCTACTGGCCTCACGCAGCTAAGTTTTGGCTTTTTGGTGGGACTTGGTCTCTGGTTATGGTTAGAAATTTTTCCTGATTTATGGATTTATTCTTTCTTGTTATGTACCCTTGGATAAAGGTGCACTAGCCTTGGTTGGCTATTGATTAAATTATTTTTCTGTCCAAGGTTAAGGTGCTTATGGGTGGATTACGTACTTTATTGTTGGGTGATAATATTGTTATAGTGTCTATGGAAAAACAAGCACATCTCTTTATTTTATATGAGGGCAAGGGCCCACATATCTTGAACCTTAATAACACTGAAGGCAGTTAGGAAGTTATTTGTTAAGCTTCGTTATGGCACCACTTACAACTACAACTAGGTTTTATGATTATGCAACTGCAACAAACTCTAACCCTTGTGTTCGGGAAATTGTGGTGAAGCATTTGACCTAATTTCTTGATATCCTAGTGCACTCTAGCCTTGCACACCTCTTGGTACCCTCAATAGCCAATATTTAAGATTGAATTTTTGGTCAAATTCAAAGGTAGACTTGTCAAATTCAAAGGTTGAATAGTCAAATTCAAAGGTTGAATTATGGTCAAATTGATTTTGTGATCAAAGAGTTGAAATTTTTAGAGTTTCTAACTTGTTCTAATCATTGAATCTTCTGATTAAGTTTCTAATCTCTTGTTTTCAATATGGTATCTAGTTTTAGATTGGAAGGCAAGTTGGACAATTCTACAAGGTTTCAAGGTATGCACTTGTGTATATGCTATCTAATTTATATCATCTAGAAAAAATGGTGTGTTTGCATCGAAATCACTCTTGAAGAATCCAAGATTTAATCTTGGATTCAATGCATTCAAAGAACAAGTGCACCCTCCATGGGAGTTGAAGGGCTTCAAGTTCTTGATTTGATTAAATTGTTAAACTGGAAATTTGTATATATCAAAGGGTGATAGTTGGCACATTACAATTTGTTAAGCTTGTTGAAGGTTCTATTATTTCTAGGTGCAATGAATATGAATACATATGGATACTATTGATATAGATTATTATTATAGTTTTCAAAAGTTGAACTAACATCTCCTCTAGATGAATATTTCTTCTTTTGCTCTTGTTTTCTTGTTCCAAGTAGGTACCCTTGTGAAATATGTTTGATGAACAATCCTTGAGAGTTGTCATAGAAGAAGTTTATGGGATGAACAACTCCCATATGGGAAAAAAATCATAACAAATAGAGACAAAGTTAAAGAGACTCATAGGAGTTATACTTGAAGGAATTCATAAATCAAAGGAAACTAGAACATGCTTGTGAGACTTTGTAGAAAGAAAAGAGAGATGGAGAATACATAAGCATGGAATCTCTTAGATTAAGGGAGTTGATCCACATAATTCTGAGGAAAGAAGATCATGCATGTTCTCATTCATGCATGGAAACCAAGATTAGGAGGAATCAATCCCCAGCGATATGATCCATTGAAGAAGAATCCATACAAAGACTATATGAAGTATTTATCTATGTTCTTCATTGGAAGTACCATCCATGATAAACACATGTTAAGTTTGACTCTAGAATAAGTATTCTTGAAAAATATAAGCCCTTTATCTTGGTTGTCCATCTACATTTTTGTTCCTATGGAAAAGGTTTGGAGCCTTCAGGAAAGAAGAGAATGTAATGTATATAAGATTCCATGGACTCCAACATTGAAGAGAGAACATGAGGAAGAACATGAATATTCAAGAAAGAAAGAAGAGTCAATTGGACAGTAGTGAACCCACTAAGAGTAGTAGGATGGAAGGAAGTTGTGATGAAAGAACAATGTATGTGAAATTTATTGAAAAATACTCAAGCATTGATAGATCTGTTGAGACTCAAGGCTAGAGGGTTTTCCTTGAAGGAGGGAGAATATTATGATCATAGCTTACGAGACATACCTCTACCTGAGCCATTATTTCATCTGCAATATCCATGGGTTCGTCTTTACATTAGATGAATGTAAAGAATGTTGTTCTCAACAGAGTAAGTGAAGAAGAAGTGTATGCGGAGGAACCTCATGGTTTTGAGGTATACTAGAAGGAGACCCTTGTATACATATGGAAGAGACCTTGTATGGATTCAAGAAAACTTGATGGAGAGCCTCTCATGTATAACAAAACCGTGGTGAAAACTTTATATGTGAGAGAAAATTATGTCGAGAAAATGGTTCTTCAAAGTTCAGGGATGATGGTTCAAGAATCCATGGAAAACTCCCATGATCACATATCTAAATAATTTAAGAGACTATCATCCAGTAGACCCATCTCTGTATTGACAATTGATTGGATTTTTAATGTATTTGGAGAATACTCTCACAGATATTTTCTTTGTGGGATGTTTGAGTTATTATATATAATTTCATGGATTTATTGATTCAGATAGGACAGGGAGTGAATATGACAAAAGAATTTCTATGGATATGTTTGATGCTTTTAGAAATGATATCATGGGCTAGCAGGAAAAAAAAAAAAAAAACATTTTTTTCACTCAACACTGAAGCGGTATGGCCAACTTTTGATTCTTGTATGGAATCAATGTGGCTCCATAAGCTAGTTTTTGGGATATTTGATCATGTGTTGGATTCGACTATGATATATTGTGATAATGAGAGTTGTGTAAAGCTCTCAGAAAATCCTGTATTCCATGAAAGGTCAAAGAAAATTGATATCAAGCACTATTTTCTCCATGATAAATCCCAAAGGGGAGAAATTAGTTCTCAGTATATCTTCATAGATGAAGATAACAGACATTTTGTTAAAGTCTCTATCCAAGATGAAAATTTTACGTACTTGGGAGTTAAGAGTTGGTAATGTGGAGATGGATTCCTTATTGAAAAGGAAGAGATTACTCCCATGTGGGGAGGGAGCACTGATACATTATTCATTTATGGATAGCCATTTTTTAGTTCAAAAAATGTTCTAGATTGGGCAGTTCCTTTCCAGATTCAAGAAGTGGTTTGAGATTTCTGAAGAACAGGCATTTTCCAATTCGGAAAAATGGTCCAGATGGAGCAATACATTTTCATCATGAAAATAGTGCGAAGATGATGATGTACCATAGATAGTGATTCCCATTATGGCCAGTGTGGGGGAATGGTATTGCATGATCATTCTTTTTGGTAGTCACTTTGAGTAGTGTTCAAGTAGAATAGTCCACGCCTTTTAGAATTCATTCTTTCAAAGTTCATAAATGTGAGAGCATTTTAGAAGAATGGTCCATTTTGGAGGTTAGTGCGGGACAATCATTTCCATAGGAAATGGTTCGAGCAATCATTCCCTAGAGTAAAACTCATTCTCTCCAACTTGAAATATGATTAATGCCTGAGGAATGGCCCAATTAGGTGAAATTTATAGGTTTAACAAGAAGGGATATTCATTCCCTAAGGCGGACTCATTCTCTCTAGGTTTGCACTATGATTAGTTCAGGAGGAATGACCAGTTAGGTGAATGGTTGAGGCTAAATAATCAGGGACAATTATTACCATAGGCTTGGGAGAGAATGAGTCTAGATAGCCCATGGACGATGTTTTACTTTCTAAGGAGGAATATATTCTTCCATATCTCATAGATGTAAGTGGGAAGGGATATTCATTCCCTAGGGAAGACTCATTCTCTCTAGGTTGCACTATGATTAGTTCCAGAGGAATGACCCAGTTAGGTGAATGGTTGAGGCTAAATAATCAGGGACAATTATTCTTATAGGCTTGGGAAGAATAGTCTAGATATCCCATGGACGATGTTTTACTTTCTAAGGGAAGACACTCTTCCATATCTCATAGATGTAAGTGGAAGAATGGACAAGATGATTCAATTTGTATCATGATCATATTTATGTAGATTGATACCATATGATATGATTTTTGTAGAGACTTTATGTACTTGGACATTAGTTGTATGATACTGTGGTGGATTTGATCCACTGGAAGTGATGATGTGTCACTGGTTATTAGCAATGTCCTATTGAGAGTGGTTGTGCACCACTGGATAGTAGTTGTATACTACAATGAATAGACATAGTTGTGTTCTATTGTATGGAATTATGGAAGTAGTATGATACTATCTGGGTGCCATGGATACTACCACTAGTGTTGGATTTGATTTCCATATAGATGGATAGTCGGCGTGCTAGTGGAAAACATTCTCTAGGTGGAGAATGATCCAGAGAGAACATATTGCTGGTGGATATGCATTTTCTCTATGGAGAATGGTCCAGGTTTATAGTTTGTGGGTGTATCATGGACTCATATTTTCCTAAGGCACAGATTGTGGCCCGATTAGGAAAATGGTTGAGGATCGATATTTTCCAAGGCATACGGGTAGAGATGGATATCTATGGTACATATGTCCCGATTAAAAAATAGTCTGAGAATGACATTCGTAGAAGATGGTATGCAATAACCCATGGTGTGTCTTTCAACATCTCTTGGGATAGTCATTATTCTAGGACGGATAAGTGCAGGAGTGGTTTTTGTATCACTCTGTGGAATGAGTGGCTTATTCAACATCATGCTGATTACTTTCGAGAATTGCGAGTATGGCTTAGAGATGATACAATTGATGACGATCATGATATTGATAGTGGCGATGTTGCTTGTGAATTGATATGCATGATCATGATATAGTCTATGTGGCTATGATGATGCTTCTAGTTGAATGGTATGTTTTTTTCTCAGACCATTTCTTTAATACCTCCCACATCTAGGAGGGAGTGTTTATATTATGGGAGTTTCAAGGGGTATTAAGAGCTACATGAAACCTTTGATGAGACTAGAATATTACGGGAGGCAAGAAGAAACCCTAAAAGTATGTTCCAAAAGAAACCCCATAAGGCATGTCATCTCAATAAATGAATTAATAGTTAAGTGTTAACTTCTAAAAGAATAAGTCATCCTAGAAAGGTGACAAAGAGAACTATAAATAGGAGGGCACTAGAGATCATTTGTCATTCACTCACTCACAACTTCATATGAATATTGATGCACAAGTTTGGAGAGGAACTACAGCCTGCTTGCTACAATTAGGATTTTGGAAGTTGGTTGGGCTTGGTATCTTGTTTATGGTTTGGGGCCTCTATTCTTGGTTTTTTTGTTATTCTTTCTTGGTGAGCTACCATTGGAGAAAGATAGCCAACCTTGGTTGGCTATTGGTTTCTACCAAATTATTATGTCTCTCAAGGTTAAGGTTCTCCGGTGGACTTTGTGCACATGGTTGGGTGACAATATTCTATATTGTCTATGAAATATGATCTATTTATTTTCTAACATGTGGAACCAATAGATTAGGAAACATACAATGTTCTGACACAAGCTGAGAGAATGTCTTGAAATATCAAAAGAAAGAAGGATAAAAGGATATGTTTTATATATATCAAGACATGCATGAGAGTACACTCCCAAGAGTTTCATCAACAAATAAAGCCAAGGAAGCATGGAACATATTACAAACTTCTTATCAAGGTATGGACAAAGTTGAGATTTCAAAATTACAATTTTTGAGATTTTTTGTAAGTCCATATATTTATGGTATCTAGATTGAGGTTGTGTTAATCACATGACATGAAACTTAAATTTGTTTTCTAGTTTGGATAAGTCATTCAAAACTAAATCTACACTTGAACATATATCCAAGTCATTTTCTTAGGAAAATGAAGTATTAAGATTTTAACTAAAGAAGGAGAGAAAAAGGTTGTTCCTGAGGTTTATTATGTTTTAGTCCTAAAGAATAATTTGATGAGAACATGACAATTGTTATAGAAATGATAAAAAATCTACATGGAAGATAATCAGCGTGTGATTATGGTTGGAAGAGTAATGTCCAAGCAACCAACTTATTACAAGAATTCATATGAAAAACAACAAAATGTTCCCATTGACATTGAATCCATCCATCAAGAGAAAAATAATGCAAGTTGTCGATAAAGAAAAAGATGCACAGTCGGACACTACATTCAAACCATAAATAAAAAAAGTGAGGTTACATCAAACTTCCAGAAAGAAGGAAATATAAAACATCATTTAGTCTGAGGTGAAGGTGAGTTCACAGTTGTGGAATTTCGAGTTTGGACATTTAAAATTTGGAGGTATGAATATGCTACATGAAGATGATATGGTGAAAATTTTTCCATTATTTAAAAAAAGAAACATAAATATGAAGGTTGTATCTCTGGAAATAAGCATAGAGAGTCATTTCTAGTTAAAAAGCCATAGAAAGAAAAATATCCATTAGAGTGTACATTGAGATATTTGTGGACCATACCAACACCTTCTATAGGAGGAAGTGCATATTTTTCTTACATTCAGTGATGATTTCTCAAGAAATACATGTATTTTGTGTTTTAGGAAATAAATCTGATGCATTGGGTTGTTCTCAGCAGTTCAAATCACTTGTGGAGAAGCGTAGTGGTTATTACATCAAGGTTCTAAGAGCTGATAGGAGGAGAATATGTTTCAATAGAGTTTCAAACTTTGTAAAGTTCATGGTATTTACAAGCAATTCACTACACGGTATACACCATAGTAGGATGGTGTTGTAGAGAGGAAGAATCAAACCATCATGGAAATGGAAAATAGTATGTTGGAAACCAAACATTTTTCAAATGATTATTGGGTTGAGGCAGTATAAACTGACGTATACATCATGAACAAGTATCCAACAAAGATTGTGAAAAATAATGCTCCTCAACAAGCCTTGATACGAATGGAGCACAATGTGGCAGACTTATAGAAAATGTTTTGTTGTGTTGCATATGCACATGTTCTAGATAGAGTGAAAGAAGCTAGATAACAAAGGTTAGAAATGTATATTTTTTGGATACTCTGAAGACTCAAAAGCATACAAATTGTATGATCCCATTGGAAGAAAAGTCATAATCAATCACGATGTTCAAGTTGGCTGAGAATGAAGCATGGTATGGAAGTATAAAGAGGAAAATTATAATTGTTGATTCTATTGGGAATGATGACACAAAGGATGAAGTGGTTCAAACACCAGTTATATTTCAGATTGCAGTTCCTTCCACTCTTGGAACTACGACACAAATCACAACACAAACTCTGCCGATTAATCTATGAGGACAAATAACGTGCAGTCTACAACTAGAGCGCAACAAACTCTATCAAGAAGCACAAGTAGTTCTACATCTCCATATCAAACATTAGCAAGTCGTTACCAAGGAAGATAAGAAGCTTGCGTGACATCTATAATATTGACACAACAAATTCATTTTTCATGCTTTCTCTATTTTCACAAATAGATGGTCCATTAACTTTTGAAGAAGCTGTCAAATATGATGTATGGGCTCAAGACATGGATGAAGAAATTAAGTGCATAGAGAATAATCAAACATGGAATTTGTTTGATGTACCTGAAGACAAGGATGCTAGAAGTGTTAGGTGGATTTGTAAAACCAAGCAAGATGCATATGGGAATACACAGAATCACAAGGAAAGAGCAGTTGCAAGAGGTTTTACACAAAAAACCTGGAATTGATTACAATGAAAAATTTGTAAGTTATGCACATGAGACACAGTCAGAAATGTATTGTCCATTGTTGCACAGAAAAAATGGTAATTTTACAAAATGGATGTAAAGTCAGCATTTTTGAATGAACATTTAAAATAAGAAGTATATCTCGAGAAACCACAAGTGTGAAGTTCGGGACAAAGACAAATTGTGCATATTGAATAAAACATTTTATGGATTAAAGAAATCTCCAGAGCTTGGTACAGTTACATATATTCCTATCTCACATAATGGATGGATTTTAGAGAAGTGAATTTGAACCAACTCTATACATCAATGCAAATCAACAAGGTAATATATTAATTGTTTTCCTAAATGTAAGATAATTTTTATTTTTATAGGATATTTGGACATACAATAATTTAAGTCAGTCATGAAGGATGAGTTTTAAATGACTGATTTGGGGTTATGAGATATTTTTTGGTATTGAAGTTCATGAGTCCAAAGGTGGTATATTTATTTCACAATCTAAATATTCTCATTAAATCTTGAGAAGATTCAACATGGTAAATTCCAAAGCATCACACACATCATAATAGTATTGGAGTTAAGTAAGGAATATGAAGGGTCCAAGGTGGATCCTACTTTGTTTAAAAGAATGGTAGGTAGTATTATGTATATGAAAACAACAAGGATTGGTATTATGTATGGAGTGAGCCTTATTTCAAGGTCGATGGAAACTGCAAAAGAATCCCATTGGAAGGAAGGAAAAATAATTTTGAAATATGTGAAGATGGAACAAAAATGCTGGAATTATATATCCCATTAGAAGTTTTTAGACAATGGATGTAGCCGGTGATTTTGCAAGCAACATTGATGATAGGAAAAGTATCTCTAGGTACACATTTAATTTTTGAATAGGTACTCATGTCATGGAAATCAAGGAAACAACCCATTGTGACTCTTTCTTTAACAAGTGGTGAAAGGTATATTCTAGGAGGAGGTAAGTGCATCTTTTCAAGTTGTTTGGATGAAAAGAATGTTAAAATATTTTCTGCAACCACAACATGAACCAACTAGAATGTTTTGTGACAACAATTTTGCCATCATGCTATCAAATAACCATGTGTTCGCGATAAAACGAAGCACATCGATACAAGGTATAATTTTATTAAAGAATTAGTAAATAACAAAGAAATTTGTTTAGAATTTTTCAGGTCAAAAGAAGAGAATTTGTAGACATATTTAAAAAATCTTTGGTAATGGATGCATTTCGGAAACTACGTAGTTGTTTAAAGGTTGTCCAGTCACAAATGTTGAAACTATGTAAATTCAATTTTTTATATGAATTTTTGTATTTTTGCAAGCTCACCTAGTTATAATTAACGAGGAGTGTTAGAGATATTAATTACAAGTCACGAGATTCATGCTTACGCCGACTCTGTCTGTCATGAGAATAAGATATGTTAGTCTTGTCAGACACAATAGGAGAGATTCTTAATGAGTGTTATTAAATGAGCCGATATTTAACGTTCACGAGATCTATAATGCATATAAAGTTAATTAGATTTTGTTGTTGTATTAATTGTTTGAGTTAGTTTTACTTCTACATGAAGTATTTTTCATCTATATATGTCCGAGTCTGTAATAATCAATAGACATAGAGGTAGAGAGAACAAAGTCAACAACAACTAAGGAGTCGAAGAAGTCTCTATGTTTGTAAAGTCTGCAAAATTTGTTGGAGCAAAAGCTCAACATAGTTTTGTATTATGTATTAAGCGCACATCGTCGAAGTTCATAATATATTTAGATATCAATCATTTGATGTATTCTTGAGTTTTATTTGAGAAAATATCTTCTCTTTGTTTATATAATACTAAAGATCATAGTTTATGTGTGGAAGTAACATGGTAAATCAATATTTATTACATTAGGTGTTATCATCATAGTGCATAGTATATTGAGCATTATGTGAACTATGTGGTAAGTTTTGAGAAGTCATCGACGAAGAATTTAAATGTGTGGCTTTTGCAACTACGTTGGACATAGGTTGCCTGCATGTTGTAGATCCGAGAAGAACAAGTTGAACCAATTCACAACTCATGCATGGAACCATCGAACACGAACACATAGAAACTAGATAATAGGGGCTAAAACAAACTCAATACAAGGCCAAATAAAATGTCAAAGATGAAACTTCCCATAAAAACAAAATGGTTCAGAATTTGTTTAAAACTTTGAATTAAAATGGAAAAACCAAGACTAATATAAAATTGGAAAACCAATTCGTATACTACATAGTAAATAAGTGATACTATAGTAGCCATGTCCCTTCCTCAATTGTTAATTTGATATTAAATATTTAGGAGTTGAAAGAATAGGGTTGATAACTAGTAGAAAAATTCTTATTAATATGGATAGGGTTTTGTAGGTATTCTGCTATTAAGGCTTATATAAAAAAAGTAGTTTTAAACCAATGTTGAAGATGATCTATAAGTAAATAAGACTAATATAAAATTGGAAAACCAATTCGTATACTACATAGTAAATAAGTGATACTATAGTAGCCATGTCCCTTCCTCAATTGTTAATTTTGATATTAAAATATTTGGAGTTGAAAGAATAGGGTTGATAACTAGTAGCATAATTCTTATTAATATGGATGGGGTTTTGTAGGTATTCTGCAACAAACATAAAAAGTAGTTTTTTATTTAAACCAATGTTGAAGGATGATCTATAAGCAGAAAATAATAGACAGGAGAAAATATAAAAATAAAAATTCAATTAATAGTTTTATATATCTTTTCCATTCTTGTAACATATCGTCAATAATCACACCAATGTAAGTTAATACATCAAGGAAAAAAAGTATTATTATTATTATTATTTAAACAATAATAAACTATCTAGGCTATGATGCATAAGCCCCAATAGATATACAGTAAACAAATCATCCCTTACATAAACATTGGTTAAGCAATTTACTCACGAAATGTTTAAATTGTTTAAATTATAGTTTTAACAACAAAAAGTGACAATATATAGGTCAACACATTTAATTCACAACTAGAGCAATGAGGATTTGAAATAAATAATAATTTAAACTACGATTGTGCCAGAATTATAACCTATAAATTTTTATATTCCCAAGCCCAGCATAATAGACTATCTAAAGACATCAACCAAGACAACTATCGAGTGCATAATTTATGCCATGTGCTAGGTTGTAAGCTTAAGGGTGGAAGTAATCAATTTAGAAATACTACTATTTAATAAGTTAATATCGTTTTAAAGTATCACCCTACTTTTCTTGTCATCTACTCCATTTACAAGTAAATGGACTTATAAGCATTATTATATGATTAAGAGCAAAGGAACTTGGAAATAATGGAATAAGCACCAGTTGTAAGCACCAATTGTAAGCTTTAGTTGTGAGAGTCAATTGTAAGTGTGTTAAGAGTCAGTTCATAGTTGGACTCTACATCATTGTCTTTTGGTTTTGCATGCTGTAGAATGGGTAGAGTCTTTTCTATATAAGGATGTAATGTTTCTTCATTGAATAATATAGAAGTGAGCATAGCCTCCCCGTGTTTGTTTTTCATATTTTATCTTGTTATCAGATCCATGGGAGTGAGGTGTATGGAAACCAGGAATATAGCATGTACACACAGGTTTTGAGCTAGAAATTAGCATGCATCCCATTGGATAAATGATTTGTGGAAGAGTGCATCCCGATATTTTTGAATGATTGGAGAAACATACGCTCATCTCTCTCTTGCATAAAGGATTAACCACGATCCACTCAAATTCTAATAAACTAGGGCAATAGAAACTTGAGCCCTGATTTATCTCAACAGGCTGTATTCTTTAGTAGGCGATCTATGGTATTCAAGCTTCTGCTTGAATTGAGTGTTGGAAAGTTACTGTTAGCATATCGTGGAGTTTTGTGAGGAGAAGAATAATTTTGGTGGATTGAGGGTTTGAAAGAGGGTTATAAGGCACAATGCTTGATTAAATGGAAAAAGACATGGCTGATGGAACCTACATGAGTAGGCATTTGAGTTGAGGTGGCGTGAGATTTTGAGAAAGCGTAGTTTTTTATTTGGAGTATTGAATAAGAGTACCACGACTTCTCTTATGCATGCACATGAGAAAGGGTATATATTTTAGATTGCTTTATAAGTCATGAAGGTTCTTTTTCATACAACTTAAGTTTTTATTAAAGTGGATTTCTCTTATAAAGTTGGAGTTTTCTTATTAAAGATCATAGAGGTGGAATTATTACTTAAAGTGGGTTTTATTTTGGGAGTTTATTAAAAGTGATTTTTTATTCAAAGTGGATAATTTTGAAGTATAAGTGGATATTAAGTTTATTCAAGAGAATATTATTTATGAGATTTTGTGTGTGAAAGTTGAGAGCCAAGATTGAGATGGATCAGTGGTATCCAAAGGTAGAGCGACATAAAGTTTCATATCCTTGGTGATTTACTTGGAGAGACTAAATTGCAATGATGGAGAATCTGCTGGCAGAGACCTACCTCAATGAAGCCAACAAGTTTGATGGCTTGAACTTTATTAACTGGAAATTCAAGATTCATACACTCATGGAAGGCTATGAATTATGCGGAACATTCTTGAAAGGGGTGAGCCAGAAACCTGATCACGTTAAGTCGACAATAGCACAAATCAAAAGTTAGGAGAATAGAAAACAAAGGCAAAAGGTATTGTTAGCGTAATACATTTAAAGACAATGCATAATTACACATATTAGAGAAGATACAACGTTTTCTACAACATGGACAATGCTTAAAGAATTTTATGAAACTAGCAACACAAATCACATTTGTTCTGAAAACTAAATTGCTAGGCATTAAGATGGATGGAAATGGGTCTGTTAGTTTTTTTTTGGGTCGTATTAAAGAGGTGAAGGACAAGCTAGTGAATGTAGGGGAAATTGTTTCCAACACTTTTATGGTCACTATTACCTTAAATGGTATGTAGAAGATTATCATATGTTCATAAAAAGTCTCACATCAAGGGAGAAACCCTCCTATGTTTGAAGAATTGATATGTATTTTGCTGCAAGAGGAATAGAGGTGTGGGAATCTGAAGCCTCAGAGTAAGGTGACTTTGTGGTCAAATAATAGATCTGAGAGAGAGAGATCATGAGTAAGAGGCAGAAGAGGCAGTTCATGGTAGAGAGTGGTTCATGGAAAGAGAGAGAGGCGGTTAATTGCAGGGAAGGCAACCTCCAAATCAAGGTATGCAATCTAATAGAATTGAGTCAAAGAAATTGTTTATTGTGGTCGACCTAGACATATTGTTAATGAATGTCATAAAAAGAAAAGTGATGGGGCTAGGAATAAACCAAGAGCTGCGTTCAGGTCATTATGTATAAAAATCTTCAAATCAAGATCTTAGATTATTTATTGCTAGTGATGTTATTAATGAACCCCCAAATTTTGACTCTTAGGATCTTAAACTATTGTGTCTACTTGTACTTTATCTGCTTTGAAATGGATGATTGATGCTGGTTTGTGGATAGAGACATGATTACGCTATGACATAATAAAAAATGGTTTGTTAATTTTAAAGAAACACATAACGGTGCCAACATATATCTTGGGGATAGTAAGCTCATGTCGGATCAAAGGGATATGGAAACATTCGATGACATTGTGAATGATGCTACATTCATCACATTTGCAATGTGGTGTATGCCGGAATAAAGAAAAAAATGATCTATGTGTCATCGGCCCATGATATTAGAACTTGAAGGTTAGATTCTTCAAGAATTATTACATACTGAAGGATCTGTTGGACCAATTTCAAAACTGTTGCAATGGGAGTTGGATTAGGAGACCTATACAAACTTGATGTTTTTAGCAAAGCCCATCATGCATTGACTTACATTAATACCAACGGATATTCTTTGGCATCAAAGGTATGAACAAATCAATCATCCTGATTTATTATTATTATAGAAAAAATATGGTTGAAGGACTTCCCATGTTAAAAAGAATGAGAAGGTTGCTTGTAGTGGATGGCCATGCATTAGGAAAGATGCATAGATGAATGCCTTCTAATCTGATAAGAAAAAGAGATGTGTTAGATCTTGTGCATCTTACGATGTTTATTGGGCCTATGAAGACTATGTCTTTAGGAGGTGCATTTTACTTTCTATTATTTATTGATGATTGCCCGAGATACTGTAGGTTCCGCCTTAGAAGAAAAAGTGATTTTTCGAGTACTTAAAGGAATTCAAAACCATGGTGGAAAGGACAAGAAAATCCATTAAAATGCTCCGTTAGGATCAAGGGGAGAGTATAAATCGGGGGACATAAACAAATATTGCAAATATAATCGAATAGTACAATAGTTTACAATACCTCATACTCCACAACATGGTGCTAAAAAGGAAAAACATAAATTTGGTAGAGTGTGCACGTAGTTTGATGAAAGGTAAGAAAATCTCAAAATGCATTTTGGGTTGAAGCCATAAATCTTGCAGTTTATTTAAAGAATAGAAGTCCAATAAGGTGTCTTGATAAGTAATGTTACTCCTTTCAAAGCCTTGAATAGTTCAAGCTTCGATTCATACTTTGTATTTGGGTATAAGGCTTTTGCTCATATTCAAAGGAGAATAGGAAGAAATTGGATCTTCACAAAACCATTCGATGTTTTTTCATTGGGTATTGTTCTGAGTTCAAAGCATACAAATTGTTTGATCTGCTACTCACGAAATTGTTACAGAATGAATATGTACTTTTCCATGAGTAGGAAGCATGAAATCATGACGATAACAATCATGAGGAATGGCAGATATTTCTTGATGAAGGAGTTAAAGAGAACAACAACAACAACAGCAAACCCACTACTTGAAATACATCCCGCTGTGTGATGGCAATGACTTAATAAAGAAGGACTACGATTGATATGGACAATTCAGCGGTCACAATTCACCTAGAGGTGAAGGCAGATCTTCACAAAGTGCAAGGAAGGAAGATGTCAGTTGAAGAAGATCTTCATGACAGATTCAACTTTTTGAGAGGTATAAAGACTATGCCTAATGAGTAGCATTTCAAATGTCATAGAACCCATGAGTTTGATGAAGCTAATGAACATGATGAATGGAAAAATTCAATGGAGGAAGAATATGAATCTATAATGAAAAACAATGCCTGGGAATTGGTAGTGCCTAAACATAAAAGCCATTGGATGCAAATGGATATAAAAACCCAAGTTTACTTCAAATGGTAGTATAGATAAGTATATAAGGCTAGGCTGGTGGCAAAGTATTCACAAACAAAGGTATTGATTATGCTAAAAAAATTACACCAGTAGTTAAATTGAATACTATCCAGAATCTTAATTTCTTTAGCTACAAAAGTATCATTGGAATTTGCATTAGTTAGATGTTAAATTTGCATTTTGAATGGTGAGTTAAAGGAGAGGTTTACCTTACTCAACCCAAAGGGTTTGTTGAAAAGGGGAAAAAAACACTTAGTGTGTAAGTTAAAAAAACGTGTATGGACTTAAATAGGCACCTAGGTCATGGTTTGAGAAGATAGACTCTTTCTTTTTTTCAAGAGGGTTTTATGAGGAGAAAAGTGATCCAAATCTGTATACCAAATTTGATGAATAGGGTATATGATATTGATTTCATTATATATGTTGATGATTTAATAGTATAGAAATCTGGAGAAAGTTAATTGATGAAATCAAGGAATAGTTATCAATGGTATTTGAAATGAAATATCTTTGTGAGTTACATTACTGCCTAGGTCATTAAGTTTGGAGAAATGCAAGCCAAAATTTTGTTTATTAGTGGTATATCAAATA
Organism: Picea sitchensis; assembly: GCA_010110895.2. NCBI lineage: Eukaryota > Viridiplantae > Streptophyta > Pinopsida > Pinales > Pinaceae > Picea > Picea sitchensis. Next base: position 144,814 of record SNQJ01S0021979.1, read on the forward strand.
AATAGTTAAGAGATTTAAAATGGATGGGGTGTAAACAGCTTCTCATTCCCATCACAATGAGATAATGAAACTTTCTTGTGATGATGGTTCAAAGAGGAGGTGAATGGCACCGTGTATAGATAGATGGTGGGTAGATGCAATTATCTCTACAACCATGCGATATTTCATATTTTTGTGATTGTGTAGAATGAGGTCATGGAAAAACCTCATGAAAGCCATTGGAATGAAACAAAGAGAAGCGTTACTCTGGATCAACCACATTTGGTTATGTGTTCAACATTGGATCTGGGTTGTTTCATGGAGCAGTAAAAAAGAAACCTACAATATCTTTGTCTTCTACTGAATGAGAATATAAAACCTTGTGTGCGGCTTAACCACGAGTTGTTTGGTTAGAAGACTTCTTCAAGATGTTGGAGAAAGAACAAAAGGAACCTATGATGATTAGATGTGATAATCAAGTTCAATCAATATTGCAAAAGAATCTTATTTTTTCATGCAAGGACAAAGCATGTTGAAGCTAAGTATCATTTTGTTAGAGAAAAATTACTTGTTGATCCAAAATGAAATAACTCTTGTGTATTGTAATACTGGTGAAAATACTGCGATTTTTTCACTAAGCCTCTTGGAAAAGATTAAGTTTGAGCCCATTTTAGGAGATGTTAGGTGTAGAATTCAATTCATTCTCCATTAAGGGGAGACTTGGAAATAATGGAGTAGCGTAATTGTAAGCACACCAATTATAAAGCTTAAGTTGTGAGAGAAATTAGGTTATGCATGTTAAGTGATTCATAGTTGAAGTCTAGTTGTCTTTGGTTTGTAAACTTGACCATTAAGTTTTTTTCCTATATAATGATGTAATTAGTCTTCATTGAATAATATAAAAGTAAGCATAGCCTCACCATGTTGTTTGTTTATATTTTATCTAGAGGATCATGAGCTTTATCAGAGCAGAAGAGGATGATGAGATTTGTTGGAGGGATCGATTTGTGTTAATCATTTTGAAGCTTTAGAAAATGAAATATTTTATAATAATATAAAATTTAAGCATAGCTTCAATTTGTGTTTATTTTTGTATTTTTGTTTAGTTTTAACTCCTAGTTGCATTACCAGAAAAAAAAATGTCTTACAAATTAAAGCCGATTTTTTCATAAGCCTTGCCATTAAAATGTCTCATTAGTTAGATTAAATAAGTTTACTTAGGGGAGTAGTTAACTGTTTCAGTTGTTTTATCTCCTAGTCGTATTACGAGAAACAAAAAAGTCTTACAAGTTAATTTTTTTTTTTTTTAATTTTATGTAATTATAAATAAAGCAATCATAGTTTTTGAGGTTTTAGGAAAAAAATTATTATTTCATGCTTTGGAAAAACTTGAATGTGTTTGTTTTCACATAACTGATAATATATTCATTACCTCATAATTTTTTAAATACTAATTAACAAATCTAAAATTAACATAAATATAAATGTTACATAGTACAATAAATTAAAGTGCAGTTTGATCGAAATTCACTATGCTAAGAGATATTTGAAAAAAAATACTAATTAACAAATCTAAAATTAACATAAATATAAATGTTACATAGTACCAAGAAATTAAAGTGCAGTTTGATCGAAATTCACTATGATGATAAATATTTGGAATAGCGTAATGAGAGACGGAACATACGACTGATATCAATATATTTCATTAATTAGCCCCAATTTTATGATGCAGTGATTGATGTTCTCTCTATGTAATTAGCTCCATATTATAACTGCAACTACAAAATCTGATAATACTCTCATATTATGTACAATTACCAAAATTTGATAATACTCTCGGCATGAAAACACAGAAGGATGTCGCAATAGGAGAGGAAAATTTCGAACCTGCAACATTTGTTGACATTGCTGGCTCCAAAAAACTCTATGGACACAGACAAACTTCGGGCTCTTCTCGCGGGAAGTAGGGAACAAAAATACATTCCTGTGTACAACCTCTTCTCAGCGATTTACAGGCTGCGCATGGCATATAAATTGTAGTTGCAGTTATGATATGAGAGTATTATCAGATTTTGTACTACGGTTATAATATGATGTTTTGGCCAAAACATTTGGGCTAGAGTAGGAATTCTCGGGTCTGTTTAAATGATAACAGGGAAAACATTAGATGATCCTAGGAATTCTCGGGTCGATTTAAATGACAACAGAGGAAAACTTAGATGGTCCCAAGCAAACGACTGCATTAACGATTTTTTCTTAAGTTGACCTCTCAGTCTTCTTTTATCTCTCGTCTGCTACACTAACACCATTCAAGAGCTTCGAGAGTCTAGAGTCAGGAGTTCTACCTCATACATCAATTATTTTGATTCTTGACTAGCGTTGAGGGTACTCAAGGTGTTTAGTAACTTGGTATCATTAAATTATGAGTCATGGGAATACTCGGCGTACCAATTTAATAATTAACTCCAGATAGATTGACAATAGTTAACTCCAGACAGATTGACAATAAAATTATAAAGGACATGTACGTTAACTAAATTTTACAGTACAGGGAAGATAGAAACTTCCAATCCAAGGCTCCATACAACCTTCGTTATGGCAGAAATGTTCTCCAACAACGATACGTGGCAGCGAAATTCTCAGTCGTCAAAAGTCAAGAGGTGAATTTCAAGATAAAAAAAAATGACAACACAACCTCCCTGCATTCACTGAAAATTTTCAATACATTAATTAAGGAATTTCAATAATTGACAACTGGACTATCCATTAAGTGGAAGGTAAGGAGATGAATTTGAAATAATGATGGATTTAAAATTCTACCTTAGCAGGTAGTCACTACCAAATAAATTGATCTATACTTGGACACTAAGGACGATAGGAGTTAAATCCAAATCAACTATTTCATAACACCAATCTATCCCAACCCCTTACTACGATTTCATTTCCAGGATTGGCGAGGATTCAAGGTCTATCGTGGAATTAAGAATTGGGTTACGTAGAAGTAAAATTCATACAGTTTTCATATCCCGGTCGGTTCTCTAAAGAAAAACTATTAGCAACAAGGGATTAGAAACTTACAGTTGTACTAAGACCTTCAGAATTAAAACTTTTTTTGTGAGGTAAATATTTTCCTAACCTAGAAAAGATTATGAGTAGAGAAGGGCATCTTAAGACTTGTCGTTACATAATTTTAACAAGATGGTTCATTAATTATTAACTTTACCAGTGTTTCATTGATTAGTTTTAAAATTTGGCAATCAACCAAGACACGATCGACTCGCTCCATAGAAGTTTCTATATTCCAACCTTACAGTTTAGTTATGACTCTCGAATGTAAGATAAGGTCGACATTACAGTCTTATTTGTTAAGAACATGATTTTTAAAATAGAGTAATCCGATAAATCTTTGAAGGAAGGACCCATTACACAATCTCTTTTATAAGGTCAATCCAGAATGGCGTAAATGGAATCGATTTAATATACATAATTTCTAAGAACTAGTCGTACTTTGAGAATCAATTGCATAGATTATTCCTTTAAAATCGATTTGATTTCATGATGATCCAATAATAATAAGATGTATCTTCAACAAAAATTTAGTTAGTCATATGTAAAATCATTAAATTTTCAATGCAACAAATTAATATATACACATTCAGTTTCCGTGAATTATATATTCAACATCTTACATTAATATATACACATTTTGTTTTGGTGAATTATATATTCAACATCTTACATCAATAATACACGTTTTATGACTATAATCAGATCGATCATAGACACATTGGTATATGAATTTATACTATGCTATAAAATATAAATTACACATAAAATATTTTGACCCACATGATTGATGCTTGACATCAATCTTTTATTTGAAGGGTTACACAACTTGTATTTTTTTCTTGCTAATCTAAACCTTCTTTAGATACGCTGTGAGTCAATGCTAGGGGACCTCTTCTTCCCCCTTATCCCCACAAAGGGGACACACACAAAAACTCAAAACCAATAGCACTCAAAACTTGTCTGCAAGGAAGAACTTCCACTCTATTCTAGTATTAGAACCCAACTCTCACAAGTAAAAACCTATTCAAAGAAATTTTTGGCACCATATTAAGCCACCCAAAGTGAGATCCCCACCTCTCCTTTCTCTGAATTATTTTATGAAAAATCTTGAATTTTTTTAAAATATAAAAAGAGTAGTACATATATATTAAGATAAATAGCTGAACTTAGACAAAAATCTGAGTCATGGCTAAAATCATAAAAAATGTTGCGATGGCGGAAACCCCGGTATAGTAGAAGTGATAGTAGTTTTAGCAATATTACATGGTTAGAAGCCTGTGTATCCACTTGAAGGAAACCAGGGCAGGTGCTAATGGTCCAAGAAACATAGAACAGAAAAGCAGTAAAAAAAGCCGAGAGCTTGATGCAAAACCTAATGTATCGCGTTCGCCGTCACCTTCACACTTTGCCAAAGTGTACCTGTTGGAATAGCAAACTCTGGCCTTGAGGGACACTTATGCTGAGGCGGAACTCGGAGCAGCTCGAGGAGAATGTCTAAGCAGCTGGCTCTGTGAGGGCGTCTGAGTTCATGTCCGCCCGGTGGCCTCGCTAGCTCGAAGAACAAGGCGGTGTTAAATGCGCTGAAAGAAACCATGCGAGTCACCACAGAGCGCTTCGGGGAGGTCCCAGTCCATTCCTCATCCATCAGCAGCTACCTTCCTCTTCTCCGCGACGTCATTATCCATGATCTTCTCGGCGATGGCAATCGCTAGGCAGGGAGTTTCTTCAATGTCTGACTGGGGCGTGGAAGGTCTTCCTGCAATTCAGCAGACGGGCCCTCCATGGCAGGCTCCTCAATGCATGATAAGTCTCCAATGGGCCAGGTCCTCCTCCCACTATGTATGTCCAGGCATGCCTCGGGCTCGGCCTCCCTCACATCGTTCAAATTAGAAATCAGACCTTCCCTACTGCAGCCAACCCTCACTGGCTCCAACAATGGTGTTGGCGGCATTAAGCTGCTCTACTCGAGGAATTTTCTGCGAAGGAGTGAGGATGCAAAGAAGAAGCGCGTCAGTTGCTTCTTCTGCGGTAGCATGCAGCTATTAGGCATCCAGGCCGAGCCGGGCTGACTGGCAGCCTCTCTAATCATTGAAACCGGGTGGTGAATGAAGGTACCAAGAAAATGCAGCGCAAGGCTAAAAGCCCCGAACGAGAACAGCAGCAATTGCAAGTCCCGAGCAAGCCGTCTTAGACGAGTTTTCCCCGAAAACCAAAATCCCTGGAAGGCCTCACCAAAGTGCATGGAAGAAATGGTGAACGGTCGAGCGATTGACATAGCAAACTCGCTCTGTCTTGGCGAATGACATAGAAAACTAGTCTCCATCGAAATCCGTCCTTCCAAATCCATATCTAGTCTGAACTCGCGGGAGGAGTAAATAGTCGCGCGAGGGAGCCTCTCCATCGTATGAACCATGCGATGGCCTGCCCCCGATGTTAATGCTAATGCGTGGGTGGCGACCATCCGCGAAGTCAGCTTGCATAAATCGCCCTTAGTGCGTTCCACATTGTCACTTGAGCTGGTGCTCTTGTGTCACCCCATCCGGGGTATAGAAAAATATTCATTGACACATGTCCTCATGCACATATTTAATTTTTTAATGCTTTAATTAAAGTATTATTCACCCACTACATGTGACACACTCTCCCCAGGTTGCACAAGTAATTCCCTTTTTATTTATTTATTTGAGCATTATTCCCTCTCACATTCCCCAATATGCTCCTATTTTTGTTCTTGATTTATTAGTTAGTTCCCCAATCCCTCATTTAATTTTTGTCCCCTAACTAGATGCGTATTTTGAGTTGGATTAAGAGTATTCTTTTAGTTACGATTAGTGGTATATTGACTCAAGATGATACTCAATATATCAGCCACCTATTCTCTCATATTTAATTTTCTTTTATTTATAAATAATTTTTTATTTTAGGTACATGTGAATTTAGGATTTATTATTATTTCTTCATTCAATTAAATTGCTAGTCTAATTCTTTTATTCCATTTTATATTGTTTACTTATACAAACCTATTTAGACTTAGACTCTTTTATTTTTCTTGTTTTATAATTTAATGAATTAATTGACTTTTATTTCTAACAAATTTTAGGTATTTTTATTTTATTTTCTAAGCCTTCTAGATTTTTATTACTCACATTTTATTATGCGACGTGCCCTTCAAGACACACCTATGTGCTCCAAGGTTTCCCTTGTAGCTATCATATCTAGAGGAGTAGTGCAGGGTTTAACCCTCAAAGTCTTTCAGAATTCGTGAGTTCAGAGGTTTTCCATATTTAGTTGCAAAGGAAATAAGTTTCCCAAAGTCCCGGAACCAGAGTGAATCTAGACCATCCCTTTGTGAGGACACATCTCTGTAGATCTTGTAGAATTTAGAAGTTCGTTAATATGACAAAATTATGGTGTGATAATAAGAGGATGTGAAACTCTGGATGTTCGGAAGTCCAAAATGAATCCTAGACATTGGCATGAAGATCCACTTGTCAAAAAATCTTGGAGTTAGGAGATCTGGTACTCCGGAGGAAACAAAGTGTAAGTTTTCTTGGGTTGAAAACTCTCGAAGACCAGAGTCTATAAAAACCATCCAATTATGTGGACGCATGGACCATTGATTGAAATCCTTCACGAGTTCACGACTTTCATACTCTGAAGGATCTGAGATATTGAGATGTGGAAGAATCCAAAGCCCAGAGCGTGAAGTGTAGATCCACCGTCGATTTGAAACAAGTGTTAGTAGTTCGATTCGTGGCTTCAAAGTTTGTGAATTCATGATTTGAATAATCTTTTTGTGAGGAATCTCGAAGTCGGAGTTGAAGTGTAAATAATTCCCTCCATTTAAGGTTTTTATCCCATGGACTTGGCACAAGGTAGCGTGAATTTCTCCACTGACTCAATAAGACCCTCGTGATTTGGAATTTATGCGGTCTTTGGCACATAGCTTTGATGGCTCACCAAGAGTCTGAGAGATAATTCATCTCCTTAGTTTGAATGATCCTAGAATGGGAAGTCGAGCAGCCCCGAGGAGAGTGGTGTGGGTTTAGCGTCAAAGTGGTATCGAACATCCTTTTATAGGACCACAGAGAAAAGAAAGGAGTATGTAGATATCATCAAGTGAAGAAAATAAAATTTGGAATCATCCCACCAAGGAGACACGGAGAGAGACCGGTGGGAAAAGCATCCATTGAAGACGCGTGGACCATTGATTGAAATCCTTCACGAGTTCACGACTTTCATACTCTCAAGAATCTGAGGTATTGAGCTGTGGAAGAATCCAAAGCCCAGAGCGTGAAGTGTAGATCCACCGTCGATTTGAAACAAGCGTTAGTAGTTCGATTCATGACTTCAAAGTTTGTGAATTCATGATTTGAATAATCTTTTTGTGAGGAATCTCGAAGTCCAAAGTTTCGAAGTGTCGTAATTCCCTCCATTTAAGGGTTTTATCCCATGGACTTGGCACAAGGTAGCGTGAATTTCTCCACTGACTCAATAAGACCCTCGTGATTTGGAATTTATGCGGTCTTTGGCACATAGCTTTGAGGGATCACCAAGAGTCTGAGAGATAATTCATCTCCTTAGTTTGAATGATCCTAGACCAGGAAGTTGTGTGAGCCCCAGGAGGTGGTGTGGGTTTGCGTCAAGTGGTATCAGAGCATCACTTTTCTGCAGACCACACAAAAAAGAGGGAGAATTGTACGATATCATCAAGTGGTGAAAATAAAATTTGGGATCATCCCACCAAGGAGACACGGAGAGAGACCGGTGGGAAAAGCATCCATTGAAGAGGAGATGATAAACCTTTGTGCGATGTTAGACGTTGTTTGACAACATAGGTATTCCAATAGAGGATGAACACCTTCAGTAACCACTCACATAACCAGATCAAAGATCAACACACCGATGTTTTCATGTGGTAAAACCCCTACGGGGAAACATCCACGACCCCAACCAACGCGGCCACTTGGAGCAGTTTATTAATGCAAAGAAA
>SNQJ01S0021980.1:0-10794 GCA_010110895.2 Picea sitchensis
ACACCTTACATAGTGAGTACACCTGAATTGAAATAGTTACAAATGAAGCTAGAAGAATTGGTGAGGAAAGGGTACATACGCCCAAGTGTTTCACCTTAGGGGAACACCAATACTCTTTGTCAAAAAGAATGATGGAACATTGAGGTTGTTTATCGACTTTAGACAACTGAATAAATCCATGGTAAAGAAAAAATGCCCTCTACCCAAAATTGATGATCTCTTTGATCAACTAAGAGGGGAAAATATATTTTCAAAGATAAAATTGAGATCTGGATACCACCAGGTAAGAATCAAGGAAGAATAAATCAATAACACAATGTTTAGAACCAAGTATGGACATTATGAATTTGTAGTGGTTCCATTTGGACTGACCATTGCACCAACTATCTTTATGTGCTTAATGAAAGTCATATTCATAAATTATCTGAATAAGTTTGTCATTGTATTCTTGGATGACATATTTATTTATTCTAAGTCTGAGGAAGAGCATAAATGTCACTTGAGGTTGGTGTTGCAAGTGCTGAGGGAACATCAGTTGTATTCCAAGCTTAGTAAGTGTTCTTTTTACCAAGAACAAATCCAATATTTGGGTCACATTATTTCAGAACAAGGTATAACAGTAGATCCATAAATGATTGAAGCCATTAGAGGATGGAAAACACCCAAGAATGTTTCAGAAATCAGATATTTTATGGGATTAGACAGATACTACAAGAGGTTTATAGCAGGGTTCTCTAAGATTTCTCATCCCATCACTTCTTTGCAAAATAAGGGAATTAAATTTGAATGGACTACTGAGTGTGAAGAGAACTTTAATTTGTTCAAATAATTGCTTACTAGTGCACCTATTTTAAAGATTGTTGACCCAAATAAGAATTTTTTGGTATGTATAGATGCATGCAAGGAAGGAATTGGTGGATTCCTCACTCAAAATGGACATGCCATTGTTTATGAGTCTAGAAAATTCAAAGAACATGAGAGGAATTATGCCACACATGATTTGGAGCTTGCTTCCATAGTTCATGCATTGAATATGTGGAGGCATTATCTCGCGGGAAAAAAAATTGAATTAAGGACATACCATAGTGGTATGAAATATCTTTTTGAACAACCAACTTTGAATGCTAGGAAAACAAGATGGCTGGAATTTTTTAAGTGAGTATGACCTTGACATCAAGCATATCAAGGGAAAATAAAATAAAGTTGTTGATGCACTCAACAAAAGAGTACATCGCATGCATGCTACAACTATTAGTATGCATCATTTAGATTTAAAGAACACAATTTTAGATGTTGTTGTTACATATCAACATTACATACAGGTAAAATAAAGTTTACATAAAGAAAATGTACAACGAAAAATTAAAGAGTATGAGATTAAGGAATATGGATTACTTATGCATAAGAATAGAATTTATGTTCCTAGTTCCAAAGAACTTAGGGATTTGGTGTTAAAATAAATGCATAATGTTCAATATGTCGGACATCCCGACTACCAGAAAACAATCGCAACAGTAAGAATCCAATTCTTTTGGTCTGGAATGAAAAAAAGATGTTGCTGATTACATTGTCAGAGTTATGGAATGTCAGAGAGTAAAAGCTGAACATAGACACCCAACAGTTTTGCTTCATCCATTGCCAATTCTAGAGAAGAAATGGGAAGCGGTAATCATTGATTTTGTAACTAAATTTCCCAGGACAACAAGGAAACATGATTCCATAATGGTAGTTGTGGATAAATTGACAAATTATGCTCATTTTATTCTTGTGAAAATGACTCATACAACAACTAATATTGTAGAAATTTACATGAGAGAAATTGCTAGGTTGCATGGGATCCCTAAGGCAATTGTTTCAGACATAGACACAAAGTTTACTTCAAATTTCCGGAAGGGTTTATTTAAAATATTTGGTACAAATATGAATTTGAGCACAATATACCATCCATAGTCAGATGGACAAACAAAAAGAGTCAAACAAGTAATTGAAGACATGTTGAGAATGTATGTGATGGATAAGCCATCTAAGTGGGAATATTACTTGCATTTGGTTGAGTTTGCCTATAATAATGTGTATCAAGCTTCATTTAATATTATCCCATTTGAATCTTTGTATGGTAGGAAATGAAACACTCCAGTGATTTGGGAAAACCCAGTAGACAAAGTGGTACTTGAGCCATAATTGCTCAAGGATATGGAAGACCAGATGGTTATAATTAAGCAGAATTTAAAAGTAGCTCAAGATAGATAGAAAAGTTATGTAGATATGAACATAACAACTAGATAATTTAAAGTGGGGGAGCATGTTTTCTTAAAAGTGAATCCCAAGAAGAGCTTATTGAAGTTGGGTAGCTGTACAAAGCTAACAACCAGATTATATGGTCCATTTGAGATCCTAAACATAATAGGGCCAGTTGCAAACATGCTTGCATTTCCTGCTTCCATGAATGTGCATAATGTATTTCATGCCTCTTTGCTGAAAAAGTATGTACATGATTCTAACCATTTTATTGATTGACATTTGATTAAGGTAGAGCTAGAGGGAGACTTCCAGGTCCAGCTAGTGTGCATATTGGATAGAAAAGTCAAAATGCTCTGAAACGAGTTATAGATTTGGTACAAGTCCAGTGGACTTGCTACAGTCTTGAAGATGCTACTTGGGACCATGAATATGCCATGCATGAAACGTACCCACAAATTTTTGAATAAATTTTGAAATGGTGATTTTTGTTTTGCATATGCACTGAGGACAGTGCCAAAATAAGGGGGAGGGGAATGTAATACTCCAATTTTGATTCCCCATATTAAATAATGTATTTTTTTTATTTGATGAAAGGCCAGAGTGCCAAAAATTAAAGAGGCCAATGTTCCGAGGAAATGTAATGTTTTGATCATTCTTAATAATAAAATGCATCATTGGCTGCTAGACAAACAAGGACAAGAGTTATAGGGGGATATGATTCCACGAGAGAAGGGGCTTAAGGGGATAAGTCATTTTAACATAATTTATTTGCCCATAATTGTTTTAATTTAGAGAAGGGGTTACATGAGCTTCTTGGGGGAAGACCATGTGGTTTTTGATTCCCAAGTAAATATATAAACCCATATTGTGGGTTGTTTGGGGTTCTTATCCATACACACTTTCACACTTTCATTCATTGTGCTCATTCATCCTTGGTCTTGGTTGGGAAAGGAAAAATGGATTGCTGGGAGAGAATCCATCGTTGGTTGGTTGTAGTGACTGCTGGTGTATTCCAACCATGAATTAATGCTTGCATTCTTGAGACACATTGACATGTACTAAATTTTATTCATAGTTGTGAGTCCTGAGAGTCCCAACATGGAGATTTTTGAACATATGGACTAGAGCCATGTAAGGAGGTGGACAGTCCGAGGGATTGCATGGAAGATAAGGGGGTCCATTCCCTTGGTTTTTGTAGGCTGGAGAGAAGAAAGCTAGTGTAATTTGGATTGATGCGTGTTGATGAATCTATGAGAGCTTGAGTGCTGACTGGTTTGGGAAGCTGAGTGACACCCTAAAACCGTCCTTGTGGATTCATATCCCTGGCTCAAGGGTGACATGTTGTTGAGACTTGGAATAGTTTAATAGTGTCTATGGTTGGACATAATGTCCTTGGTCTGCAACCAATTGGTGAACCATTTTGTTAGAGCTAAGTGCTCTCTGTCATGTGTTTTTATGATGTATATTTATTTTCGCTGCGTATTAATTAATATCTGTGAGATGCATATTTTATAATATGCATGCTTGTTGGTTATTTCTATGTATGAAATGTTTAATTTTTTTTTTATACTGCAACATGAATCGTTATTATTTCATGTGCTGTTATCATGTTTCTTTCATGCTTCTTTATTAATTAATTGCTATCAAAATTCAAAATTAGTTTAGAAGTGAGTTTTGGAGGTAGAGTGCTTGACCTGTGGGTGGATGGGTACATTACACATCGTCATATCAATCCTCAATCAAATACTGAAGAAGGTATCACCTGAGATGCCATGAGAATCAAAGAGACCATCTAGTCTTGTGTCGATGATGAAGGGTTAAATTGCACCGATAATCCACTAGGGATGGCATTTATACATTCCATTGCAATATAATTAAAGATTAACAACATGTAACACTAACGTATACATTCATTGAACACATAATCAACACTGTAAATGACAAGAATAATCATAGATTGTATTATTTCCATTCGAACAATAATATATATGGATGAAGAGACTCATAATTCATCAGAATCAACACCCTACACTCTCACACATTATATCAGTACTCCATTACAAGTTTCCATGTGCTTTCTCCAAGACTCTACATGTATTCTTAAGTTGAATCTATTATAAAATTCTTACAAAACCCTTTCCCTCTACATACAAAACTAGACTCACAACTGAACTCTTACAAACATAGCTAGACTCATTTCTTGACTGAGAGAACTCATAGTGAACCAACTGAATGAATAAAAATCAATAACAAAAACCTTCCATGTATCATCACTACTTCTTTTTTATTTCCTCCTTTGTTGTGACGCTCTTGCGATTTTAGGTATACTCCACTCGCTTTGTTGACTTCCGGTCCTGCATGCTTCTTCCACTCGCTTTTAGTCCATGCAGCCTCTTTGGAGTCCTGATAGTCTTCACAGGGGTCATCCCTGTAGGTGCAGACACTAACTGATCTCCCTAGATCCACCTAGATCTAGAACAAAACACACTAGAACATGACACTTTCCTTAAATTTTAAATATTGAATTTATTAACTAAAGAGGGATAGATGACATACCGTTTAAATGCCGATTCCTCTCACCATCACCATCCTAGCTCCGTTCCAATGCTCATACAATGATGAACCTGCAAAAGAACGCAACCAACCAAAGTGATAGTAATAGCATAAACTCAATATAAACCTATGTATGTGATCAAGGAATCATACAATAAAACAAAAGAAGATTTATAGGAAATAATCATATTACTATATCATATTAAATGTAAAAGAGAGATTACAACCATGGCCTTGATGTTGTAAGGTCCCTTCCAACTATTCTTTGTTCCCCACACACTTCCTCTCCAAAAATTCTGAGAGCATAGATCTGATAATGTTCATAATCTATCTTGACAAAATGGCTCATCTAGCCAAGCTAACAATCTCCAAAGCTCAATCCAATCCAAGCTAATCCCAAAAGCTAATCTCATCCAAGCCAACTTTCTCCATGAGAGCTCCTCTCCTTTTATATGCTGAAGAGGATAAGGTGAGGAGGTTAAGATGATCCCACCAAATTATGAAAGTGAGTAAGATCCAAACCATTCAGATGCCACCTCACCATGGAAGTTTTTCCTTCTAGAAGCATGGAGAAGATGCTCATTTTTCCCACGCATGAACATTCTCACATCCTGCTTATAAAGCAATCTGCAAATCTCTCGCAACCCAGCTATGGTGTAGCCTGTGAGAATTAGGCATTCTCGCACCCTAGCCATAGTGCAGCATGCAAAAATCATCTTTAATAGGGTTTTCATAAAGGAAAATGCAACTTATTTTCTCAGGAAAAGTTCTTCTCCCTTCTTTCTTTAGGAACTCAGGCCACTAACCCCTCTTAAGACTACAGATAGATTTACATCATTAACGGTCACATGGATGATGAAAATAATGTGTAACATAGAGCCCCCCAAAGTATGAAGTTAGAACAAAGTGATAGCTGGAATACTTTGTCGAGTGTGTGTAGGGAACATGGAATAGTTGGTCGAAAACCTGCCAAAAAACAAGGAAATATAGTATAATAATATATCATCACTGAGGTAGGCATTCCCATACTCATAATACAAATGACTCAAAGCATAAATGTTGACATGCGAAGATCCATGTCAAGTAAGACATGTCATGGCCACCAAACATACACTATGGATCCATGCCGATATGACTCAAATCTGAACATAGCCACCAAAACTACACTATGGATCTATGTGTTAAAGACTCAAATTTAAACATAGCCACGAGACATACAATGTGGATCTATGCAATAGTACAAACTGAATATACTCCAACGCAACCTGAATCTTTCAGAAAAGATCCAGGGTCTTCATCTCCACCACTCTATAGTATGAATCTAACCATGCAAATACATGTGTCGAAGTCGAACATGGTAGAAACCACTTGATTACCGTTCATTAGTGAATACCGTTAACAAGTGTGAGAGAAATCACCATTAATATCAATGACTCCCAAGGTACTCTAGTACAATCCAAAAAATGTGAATTAATGAGTAAAGGTCAAACACTCGAGGGAACCTTCCGATCAGAGGTCAATAATGAAAACCCATTGTCGAAAGCGAGGAAACCTTCCATTGAGGCATGCTAGTTCCAAGGTACCAATTGGTTTCTAAGTCTAATTCTTGGATAATGAGTTGAAGTAGACAGGAAAAGACTCGTCACAGGAGGGCCTTAATGTATCCCACATCAATGACATGAAACGGGTAACAAGATTTGAAGTAGAATAGAGTAACAAGTGATTCAGAACTGACTCAGGGATGGCTAATGCAATAGAAGGCTTAAGGACTGCATAAATGGCCGATGCAACAGAAGGCTTTCCAGGTTGAACTTCTCTTTGAAAATATTGACGACACGACAATTGTCTTGGAAATACTGACTCAACAACAGGGATCACAGACCAATGGGTAATCTTATAAGGAGTATGATCAAGAGACAAGAAAATTTTCCAACCTAGACACAAGGCGAGTGAAAGGGTGTCATGTTCAAAAAGCAACTCTTCCATGGAATATAGGTTTAGACACATTTCTTTTCCAAATTTCCCCCACCATTTCTTGCGAGTACCTCTTTATTTTTACGCAAGCTTGAGGAGGATAACATATGTTTGTAATGTAAGCTCATCCTTTGGATGAGTCCCTCGGAGTATGTTTAACGAACCCTATGAAGGAGTGGTTCGGTCCCATATAGGCCTTTCGATGTTTGCTTTATGAGTCCAAAGAAAGAAAACTCGGGGTTTTTTCATGTTTATAGAGTCTGAAAAACACTTAAAGAGAACTTTCGCAGTTCCCTTTTCATAAATTAGTTTGATGAGACTGAAAAAGAGATAAAATATCACTCAACAAACATTTTCTTCAAATACTTTAACGAACGTGAAAAGAACAAGATCGCTCTGCAATCTTTTCATGTTTAGGGAGTCTAAAAAGAGATTAAAGGGAACTCCAGGGGGTTCCTTTTTCGTATAACCTTTACGAGTCTGAAAAAGTGATAAAAGTACACTCGGTTACATTCTCATGCATTTACGAACATGAGAAAGAACAAAGACCAAGCTTGGTAACTTATTCTCATGTATTTACGAGCATGCGAAAGAACAAAGCCTAAGCTTGGGATTGTTTTTATTTTTACGCAATCTTTAAAACAAAACAAAACTATGCTTGGGATAAATTTTATTTTTACAGAAGATTAAAAACTAAACAAAACTATGCTTGAACCAGAGGAAACTATGCTTGAGGTAGGTGGTTTCATTTTTACACAAGCTTGAACCAAAGTGAAAACTATGCTTGAACTTCAAAACTCATTATCCACGAATTTGCATGGTTGGTACTTAGCCCCCAGCTTACAAAGCTAACAACTCAACTTCAAGATGAAGTCCAGAGGCTGAGGCAAATTCCCCCCAAGCTTAGTTTCATCCAACTACAAAGGAGAATGAAATGGAGCTTCAAATACTAGACGAAGGACTTGACTCAAATAGAGAGGGGGAAAACTATTTCATTTTTTTAACGAGCTTGACACAGAAAAAAGAACTATGCTCGTAACCTCTGTTTCATTTTTTAATGAGGTT
Organism: Picea sitchensis; assembly: GCA_010110895.2. Lineage (NCBI taxonomy): Eukaryota > Viridiplantae > Streptophyta > Pinopsida > Pinales > Pinaceae > Picea > Picea sitchensis. Next base: position 7,834 of record SNQJ01S0021980.1, read on the forward strand.
TCCACATAGACGAAAAAAAAAATCCTCGTAGTATATTCTTGATCATGGATTCCAAGAGGACAATGCTCCGGAATGACACCATGTCAAGGGAAAAAACTCGGTCATGGCTTCCAAGAGGTATTCACTGGAAGTAAGAAACACACTTTGGAAGGACACCATGTCGAGGGTCGCGACAAGAGTAAAGAGATCATACTCTAACAACCCTATCTAAGAGATCACCATGTCAACTACTGGATCTAAGTCATTAGAAGTTGAAGCCATGGGTGACAATGCCATATAATTCTCTGGTGGAGGCGATACCGTCTGCATCTACAAACCGTTTAGGGAGGTAATCCAGTGAGGGCTGATGAATGAAAGTTGATCAACAATCAAAACTTGTCCATCGTGAGGGAAATATATCACATGAAAAAAGTAGACACAATATCTTTCATGGCATAGACATAATCTTTCCCAAGGAGTAGAGCGAAATCCAAGGGGTCTTGGACTACCATGATGTCAATAAAGACAATTTTCCCTCCCAAAGTTACAGGAAGTTGAGGAAGGGTCCCTAAAGGTTGACTAGTTCTTCTGTTAAAAGCTAACGGATTCTGTGTAACTAACACAAGTTGAGGAAAACCCAAAGCTTGCCAAGCGAAAGAGGACAAAATACTAACAAATGCACCTTCATCTATTAATGTTTGAGGAACGTCTCGACCACAAATCTGTACAGTAATCTGCAAAGGAATGTGAGAGGGAAGACGAGGTCTAATTAGCACACCCCAATCAAAATGGATGGATTCATTACTTGGAGGGGGTTCCATGGGATAAGGAGGAATACCCCTCGACATGGTAGAGTCTGTATCAACAAGAAAAACATGGGGAATATCGGGTTTACTCTTGAGCGGGAGAGTAGGATCGACTGATGGTGAGATCAAATTGACCACTTGGGTTTCATTCTCCAAGGGGAGAATGGGGTCGACGGGTGGAAATGGATCCACTGCTTGGGTTTCACTCTTTAACGAGAGAGTGGGATCGACTGAGGATGGGATCAGATCAACCACTTTGTTAACACTCTCTAAAGGGAGAGTGGGATCGACTGAAGATGGGATTGGATCAACCACTTTGTCAACTGGTTCAATTAAGGACGTGGCCAGATTGACGACATGATCAATCAGACTGACCGACGGGGGAACCAGATTCATCACTTCGTCAACTATAGGGGGGTTGAGAGAAAGCTTGTGATAAGTAGCTGGAAGTTGGGGTTGTGAAACAGTGATGTCTTCCAGGAATTTTGAGGCTTCTTCCATATGAGGAAAAATATGAGTTAGATGACGAACTTTGCATAACATACATGAGAACTTGGCTCTACTTTTCTTCTTCCCAACTGTATCATGACTAGTTGATGGGAGATCATCAGCATGTTGTTCAGAGGCTGACAATATGGGTTGGCGAGGGTGTGTAGACCATACTTCTATAACCTTGGATAGACCAGGGAAATCCTTAAGAAGATGGCTACCCTTACAAAGTCTGCCAGGGTACTTGGGCTTAAGAGTTGTTTGGGTGATCTTGACATCATCAACACTCCCAACACGATTAACAGTAACTGGTTGTTTTCCAACATGTTTGACAATGGTTGGAGGTTTTGACCCTTGTTTATCTTTCTTCTTCTTCTTATTCACTGGGTTAAAAGCTTCATAACTTTCACCCCACGAAGAATATGAAACAGAAGGTGACCTTGCAAGCGAATAAGACCTTACTGGTGAAGAAGGTGAAGGATCAACATGAGGTTGATGCTCTTGTGGGGAATTTCTTACGATCAAATAACTTACTACATTCAGGATTACTTGAGGGGAACACAACCATACCGATAATCTAATTGTGAGACTTGGAAGGCTCAAAGTAGCGATGTGAGGAGGACCAATGTTTCTGTAATAAGGAAAAACAAAAGGTTCCCCTGGAGACGAGGTTCCTTCATTGGTGATTTTGGGAACTCACGCCATTAAAAACAAAAATCCAATCTAGAGTCCACTAGGGAGAACAAACAGAACACGCTAAAAATCTAGTAAGCAAGCAAGCAAACAAAACCTTCTCACAATGAGGACACTAGTTGGTGATAAAATCCAACGTTGTGAGAACAATGTAAGAAGGGGATGAGATAGAGCGGGTGGAAAAGTTCATTGACGACCTGCTTAATGGACTTACACCCTAGTTCAATCTCCCACACATGATCGTGGTTATACCCTCCAAGGAGCCCGAGTGAGTTTGGCCAATGTTGATTCCAGGTACCGTGAAGACTTTCCCCTCCACAGTCACCTTGTGTAAATACCCTAAAGATATAGGCCACTAAGGTTACCAATCACTACAACGATGCCTGGGGAAATAGTCGACAGTCAGATCCACATGTAAGGGCAGGGTATCTAGACCGAAATCAACTTGAAAGGCTTCCATTCATCATTGTGGGTATACCTTTCAAGTGACCTCCATAATACACGTAATCTCTACACCAAGACCAACAAAACAAGGTGAGTAACTCTGCCAGTCTCAATGCGACCTCGTGATTGACCATTGTGTTAGAAGGGTTTCCTAGGATAAAATGTAGTAAGTGGATTTAAATCTCCCTATCACAAGATACTATGTTTGTTTTCAGCTTTGGAATGTTATCTTTCACACCTATTCCAAATCCCTACGACTAATCTAATGTAGGTTTGCTACCAGAAAAGATAAAAATGTATAATCAGTTTTTATAAGCGCTTTATTTTATGGCTGTTGTTACTCAAAAGGAAAATGGCGTAGACAATATGGTGTTTTGACCGACTCGAAAGTTATGCAAAGAGATGAAGAGTTTTTCATAATTTAAGATAAAAAAATGCCAAGAATCATGCAATTCCGCTACTTCAAATGCAAGGATGCCCCCAATCCAATATAAAGCAAGAAATTAAATCTTTTTGTTTCAAAAATTTCACTAAAAGCAATAATGAACTT
>SNQJ01S0021980.1:22748-42208 GCA_010110895.2 Picea sitchensis
AAAAAAATGAAATAGTTTTCCCCCTCTCTATTTGAGTCAAGTCCTTCATCTAGTATTTGAAGCTCCATTTCATTCTCCTTTGTAGTTGGATGAAAGTAAGCTTGGGGTGCATTTGCCTCAGCTGCTGGAATTCATGTTGAAGTTGATCCGCTAGCTTCTTAAGCTAGGGGCTAGGTACCAACCATGCGAATTCATGGATAATGAGTTGGGAAGTTCAAACATAGTTTTTACTTTGGTTCAAGATTGTGTAAAAATGAAACCACCTACCTCAAGCATAATTTCCTCTGGTTCAAGCTTGTGTAAAAATGAAACCAGGTTCAAGCATAGTTTAGTTTAGTTTTTAATCTTGTGTAAAAATAAAATTTATCCCAAGCATAGTTTTGTTTTGTTTTAAAGATTGCATAAAAATAAAAACAATCCTGAGCTTAGTCTTTGTTCTTTCTCATGCTCATAAATACATGAGAATAAGTTACCGATCTTGGTCTTTGTTCTTTCTCATGTTCGTAAATACGTGAGAATGTAACAGAGTGTACTTTTATCACTTTTTTAGACTTGTAAAGGTTATACGAAAAAGGAACCCCCTGGAGTTCCCTTTAAGCTCTTTTTAGATTCTCTAAACATGAAAAGATTGTCGAACGATCTTGTTCTTTTCATGCTCATTACAATATTTGAAGAAAATGTCTATTGAGCGATAGTTTATCTCTTTTTTGGTCTCATTAGACTATTTTACGAAAAATGAACTGAGAGAGTTCTCTTTAATTGTTTTTCAGACTCTATAAATATGAAAAACCCCTGAGTTTTCTTTCTATGGACTCGTAAAAAAAACATAGCAAGGCCTATATGGGACTGAACCACTCCTTCCTAGGGTTCATTAAACATACTCCGAGTGTCTTGTCTGAAGGATGAGCTTACATTACAAGCATATGTTATTCTCCTCAAGCTTGCATAAAAATAAAGAGGTACTCGCCAGAAATGGTGGGGGAAAATTTGGGAAAGAATTGTGTCTAAACCTGTATTCCATGGAAGAGTCACTTTTTGAACATGACACCCTTTCACTTGCCTTGTGTCTAGGTTGGAAAATCCGCTTGTCTCTTGATCATACTCCTTATAAGATTACCCATTGGTCTGTGATCCCTGTTGTTGAGTCAGTATTTCCAAGACAATTGTCGTGTCGTCAATATGTTCAAAGAGAAGTTCAACCAGGAAATCCTTCTATTGCATCGACCATTTATGCAGTCCTTAAGCCTTCTATTGCATTGACCATCCCTGAGTTAGTCCTGAATCACTTGTTACTATGATCTACTTCAAATCTTGTTACCCGTTTCATGTCATTGATGTGGGATACATTAAGGCCCTGCTGTGACGAGTCTTTTCCTGTCGACTTCAACTCATTATCCAGGAATTAGACTTAGAAACCAATTGGTACCTTGGAACTTGCATGCCTCAAAGGCAGGTTTCCTCGCTTTCGACAGTGGGTTTTCATTATTGACCTCTGTTCGGAAGGTTCTGCCAAGTGTTCTACCTTAAATCATTGATTCACATTCGTTGGATTATACTAGAGTACCTTGGGAGTCATTGACATTAATGGTGATTTATCTCGCACTTGTTAATTGTATTCACTAACGACTGATAATCAAGTGGTTTCTACCATGTTCGACTTCGACACATGTATTCACATGGTTAGATTCATACTATAGAGTGGTGGAGATGAAGACCCTGGATCTTTTCTGACAGATTTAGGTTGCGTTGGAGTATATTCAGTTTGTACTGTTGCATAGATCCACATTGTATGTCTCGTGGATATATTCAAATTTGAGTCTTTAACACATAGATCCACAGTGTATTTTTGGTGGCTATGTTGAGATTTGAGTCATATCAGCATGGATCCACAGTGTATGTTTGGTGGCCATGAACTGTCTTGCTTGACATGGATCTTCACATGTCGACATTTATGCTTTGAGTCATTTGTATTATGAGTATGGGAATTCCTACCTCAGTGATGATATATTATTGTACTATATTTCCTTGTTTGTTGGTAGGTTTTCGACCGTTTGTTCCTTGTTCCCTACACACACTCGACAAAGTATTTCAGTTATCACTCTTTTCTAACTTCATACTTTGGGGGGCTCTCTATTACACATTATTTTCATCATCCCTGTGATTGTTAATGATGTAAACCTGTCTGTAGTCTTCATAGGGGTTAGTGGCCTGAGTTCCTGAAGAAATAAGGGAGAAGAACTTTTCTTGAGAAAAGAAGTTGCATTTTCCTTTATGAAAACCCTATTAAAGATGATTTCCACATGTTGCACTATGGCTAGGGTGCGAGAATGCCTAATTCTCGCAGGCTGCACCATAGCTGGGTTGCAAGAGGTTTTCATATTTCTCTATAAGCAGGGTGTGAGAATTCTCATACGTGGGAAAAACGAGCATCTTCTCGATGCTTCTAGAAGGAGAAAATTCCATGGTGAGGTGGCATCCGAATGGTTTGGATCTTACTCGCTTTCATGATTTGGTGGGATCGTCCTAACCTCCTCACCTTATCCTCTTCAGCTTATAAAAGGAGAGGAGCTCTCATGGAGAAAGTTATCTTGGATGAGATTAGCTTTTGGGATTAGCTTGGATTGGATTGAGCTTTGGAGATTGTTAGCTTGGTTAGATGAGCCATTTTTTCAAGATAGATTGTGAACATTATCATATCTATGCTCTCAGAATTCTTGGAGTGGAAGTGTGTGAGGAACAAAGGAAAGTTGGAAGGGACCTTACAACATCAAGGCCATGGTTGTAATCTCTCTTTCACATTTAATATGATACAATAATATGATTCTTTCCTATAAAGCTTGTTGTGTTTTATTGTATGATTCCTTGATCACATACATAGGTTTATATTGAGTTTACGCTATTACTATCACTTTGGTTGGTTGCGTTCTTTTGCAGGTTCATCATTGTATGAGCGTTGGAACGGAGCTAGGATGGCGATGGCGAGAGGAAGCATCGTTTAAACGGTATGCCACCTATCCCTCTTTAGTTAGTAAATTCAATATTTAAAACTCAAGGAAAGCATCATGTTTTGGTGTGTTTTGGTCTAGATCTAGGTGGATCTAGGGAGATCAATTAGTGTCCACACCTACCGATTTATCCAATAACAGTCTTAACTGTCTTGTCAACTCATCCCTTAACGACTCCATGATCTCTCATGCTACCAAAGTTAATCATTCGAGAATATTTCCCAAATATCCTCTTATTAATTCCAACATGCATGTTGTATATTTTTTATTCTCTTCATGCATAATGGAAATCATATTGGTGAGTGCACCTTATGTCATTCATTGCACAATTGTTTGTGTGCACACAAAAATTCAGTGCACGCACAATTGTATTTGTTTACACACACAATATTTATCACAAAACTTTGGATGCCAACATGCCCCCAACACTATTACTTGGCTCATCCTCAAGCCAATGGCCTTGCTTATGGTGTTATTGATGCCACATAAGGAACTACATTCATGAATTCTGAAGGGACTCCTTGAACTAATTATCATATTCATCAAGGGTGTCATGGAGTTGTTGGGTGAGCTGAACGACTTCATCGACATCAACCACCATGACTTGGGGAGATTTCCAGTCTATAGTATCAATATTATCAATCATGGGGGTGGCTACAATATGCACAACTTCCAATTGAGTATAGAATATTTGGGCTTTACAACCATGACATTTGATAACTCTGAAATTGTTTTATGCTCTGTTCTTGCTGCAGTGATTCCCTTAATCTTTCTCACGATGGTTGTCATTGCACCTTGGTTCTCACCCAGAGGTCAATAAGCCAAACTGCTCTTTTTCTAAGTGACCTCTGCTTCAGCCATATGAAACCTGTAATCAATAGAGCTAAGTTTCGGTGGATTCTGCAAATGGTTCCACAAGGTGAAACTTTGTTCGACCAATCAAGAAAAATATTTAATTCTAGTTTGTTCGTCATGGATAACCTCTTCGACCACTACAATATTCTTCTACAGTTCCATATCCTCTAGTGTTTTCTATTGGAGTGGAATGCAAAGTGATATATTATTTAAGTCCAACGCTTGAAGATGCTTAGTGATTGCTTCAAGATTAAGCGATGCTTGAACCTTATGTTATGCCTTTTTGGGCAGATGGACTCATGAATATGATTCTTCCATAGCAGTGAGTTATTGAACACGAATGGCCAAGGTAGCCTCATATTTTTATCTGGTGTTTGTGTGCATAGTAACCTCAATAAGAAGCATTGCATGGAGGTCCTGTCGTGTAGCTTTGACCTGTTGTCACGCGAGCAATTTGTGTTGTAGTTGGGACTTGCTATCAACATGAATTTTGAATTCTTGATCAAGTTGAAGGATCGATTATTGATGCACTCGAGAGAGAGATTTTGTCTCATCTCCCCAAGTTCATGGATTATTGTAGTAACAAAACTCTACAGATATGTGGTAGGTACCTAGGCAATATCAAGCTCGATTTTGGCCAAATTGGATGGGACCACAATGAGTGATATTACACTAAGAATCTTTTTCTGGCTTGTTCCTGAAGCTTTGAAAAACTATGGATCCCGAGGGGGAGATCATGGTGGTGAGGGAAAAGCTAATTGTTGACAAAGAGAATCAAACTTCCCCATCACATTCTTCTGGAAACTTTGTTGTCGGGACAACTAAGTGCAAAGTTTTTTGAATAATTTGGACAAGTTGGCCACAATTCTGATAGCTTGCAGTGTCATAAGGTTACCTTATGATCATTTGGTGTTTTTTGTACACTGTAATTCCTTATATCCTGGACTAGAAATACATTCGACCGCACAGAAGGCTCTAGAAGTTATTCATTGATCTGAGTGGTATTTGGTGATGGTGTACCTTCTTCCTCTGTGCTTGGGTCTAGATTAGTAGGGGGTTAGAACTAACCCTTGGAGGACAATTTATTCTTTCAAACCCCATTGCCGTCTTCTTCTCACTCCCCTGTGCTCTAAATTTTCTCTTTTAGAGTATATGGTTTCTGCTCATTGGAACCAATGGGTTGGTGGTTCTAAGACCCGAAATCCCTGTCTCTATGTCAATCAATAGCCACAACCCATATATGTTCCTATGATTTCTTTTTTTGTATATTGAATTGGGTTTCCACTTCGACGAATGGAGGTTGGTGGTCAGCTGACCACTCTATGACACCCGCTAGGATGTCCTTTCGGTAATGCAAAAGGTGATATTGGCATCAACCTTATCATTGGTTATACAAGGGTAAATAAACACATTATTGAAATCACATGCAAAATCAAGATAATTAGAATACCTTTTGAGAGTCCTCTTTGGGATGTGGATCATTACATCGAAGGCAACAATCAACTATGTGAACAATTTCCGAAAAGCCTTTGTGATTACTTGGACCGTTGGTTCCTTCGAGTACTAGAGAGTTAAAAATTGGGGGACAACGAATAATGAGACACCCTACACATCCTCTTCATTCCTTGGTGGTGGCTTCCATAAAATCATGCTAAGAAAGAGGACTACCCAACTATGATGAAACTCCTTTCTTAAGTTCTAGGCATCCAAACAATCACCCATGAATTCATTGAGAAAGTATTGATCCCAAGCCATTTGGACTCCTCCAGCACAATGTTCAACATTGACAATGACACCAAGGGGGAATTCATCCTTCTGACACTTCTGTATCATCTTGCAAGAAAGTAATTGTGTTGTAAACCTTACTGATTGATTATTAATATCATACATTGCAACCCTGCTTTTCCCTCAACATGTCTCGAACTGGGTTTAAATGTCTTCTTGTTTTGCATCTTTTTCATTAATGGTAATGACCAAATCTTCTCTGGATGTGGGAAGACTTGATACCCATTTCATTTTATTATTCTTTATAGGGTATGGTTTATCCATCCATAGATAACCATCATGCAACCGGGCAAGGAGGAAGAAAACACATGCATAGACTATTGGGGCTCGACTGAAATGGGGGCAATTGAGAAATGTAAGAATGTCAAACTTTTGCAAGGGCTTCACCCACTTCTTTATAATCACATTTTCTATACCATATGCTTTACTAAAAATGCATGCATACTTGTCAAACTTGAGTTCTAGGAATTGAATTGGGTCACACACACTATAGTCTACACATTTGAGAATGGGGACTTTCCCCAATTTTGGCCCCTTAAAATTTACGTCAAACGACATCACCAGAAATGGAACTAATTTTTTTTTTACTAAATTGACCTACTATCTTTCATGGGGTTTTCTCGCGAAATCCATCCTATCTATTGACGACTATAGTATCTTAAGCTATGTTTTGAAGGCACAAAACCAGTTTAGCAACCAACAACACAGACTAACTCACCTGGTGCACAATCAAAGGGAATATGGGATTCTTTTCTCATGCCAGTGTTGGGATACAAATGAAAGATCACTCCAGAAGCTGAGTAGTGGTGGATAAATGGGAGAATTAATGAGCCAAAATAATCCGTTCACCTAGAAGTACTGTAATATTAAGGTGGCATGCCATCCAACTCACTTTAGGGTTACTGTTCGGTCCTTGCTATCAATCTATCATTAACCCCTTTAATTCTCTCTGTTGAAGTTGTTTCAATGGAAAAAATCGATCTTTGTAGTCTTGATTCCATCCTTTCCACTGGACAACGTAATTAACTCTTTACTCCTTCTAAATAGGGGAAATCACTCCACTTACACTTGCATTAATGACTTGATATTTCCAAAATTAAAGAAAATACATGTGGTGTAACTGCCTATTACATCCACCATTATTACAACTAGTCATTTATGTCGCTGAGTATTTTAATATGATGTTGAAATATATATGCATGCACATAGTCCTATTCTTTGGGGGGGATTGTGCATGATTCCTATGCAACCATGCATTAGTCTACCCATGTCTTAATCTACCACGGTGACCCCTTACGGTTCACACAACTTTTTCACACAGATATAGTTTCTCAGTTTCCGACATGGAGGATCTGCACTAGTTGCAACTAGATTTGGGGGCATCCATTGACCTCCCATTATTTCCTTATTCTTGCGCAACTAGTTTTTTTACTCAATAAGGGATAAATGGATTGAACGTATGGAATTTTGTTTCAGTAGAGAACACTGAGTTTTCATATCTATATTTTGTGCACCTTTCTTCTGCTTGGCCACCCAATGCCTATCGCAGGAGCACATGTATTGGAAAATGTTTACCCCTAGGATAAATGTTTCCCTTATGGAATCTTCCACAACTTCCCATTCATGGAGTTCCTCCCGATGCATTTCCCACCACTAGGTGGGTGTACCTATTAACACTGTATCAAGGGTGAATACCCGGTGGAGTAAGGGAATATGGTTCATCCTGAAAAGGAAAACATCCAATGCATCCATCCCATCAAACCGATAGGGCCCAAATTCATCCTCGCACCTCACTGTGGTAATTCACATGCACATCCTATTAAAGACTTTGTATATTTTATTTTTCCACCTCTCCATGGAATCCTCTGAATTAATATCATATGAATTTTGTCCAACTTAGGTCCCCATTCACCATGGGATTGATATACTATTCTTTGTGCCCATTGATTTTGTAGATATTTTCAATAATAGAGCTCTATGCATTGTCATTCATGAGCTCATTCTACTGGTCACCTTAATTTGGATCCAATGATGCAATCACACAAAGGGTTTCCATCTCAAATGACATATGTCTCTTCTTCAGATTTCACACAACATTTTTGTCAAATTCCCAATCAATACCAAGTAAGATAGGGTAGGGATATGAGTCATCCATGATCTCAATCACCTCAAAAGCTGCCTTAGTCTTCACCCCTTCTATGTTCACTTCGACCTATTCCAGTTGGCCTATATGATAGATTTTTTATTGATTCGCCAGTTCAAGATGAATGGGAGACCACACCAAGTGTGGTTTACCCATAAAATCCTAGGATTTATTCAGCTAGATGTTCACATCAAATCCTAGATCCAATATGACACCGACCATCTCATATCTTCCAAGTTCATTCGTTATCTTGAGTTCTCTTCCTGTGCGCTTCTATTTAGTGACCTAGCACACATCCCTTTCTGGTACGGGGGATGATATAGCTACACATTTCCCTTCTTCTACCATGTAGGTTTCTAACATGTGTGTCTTGCATCATTAAGATCATTTAACTAAGATTAAGTTACTTACTTGGTCTTCAACTTATTCTTCACGACCCATGTTGCGCAATGCTTTTTCCTGCATCATGCACTTTATTTCTTCCCGCATGTGCTCCTCGATTTCCCTCTGTTCAGTTTGTCGTAAATATTCTTTCCTGTGTGCTTCTTAAATCCACCTCTGCATCGTGTGTTATATCTCCTCGTTCACATGGATTCATGAGCTTCCTCCAAAGATATATGTGTGGCACACTATAATTATTCATGGGTTTGGGATTCCTCCAACAACCTTTGTGTCACACATTGTACCTCCTCATGGACCTGATCTTCTTCTAGCGACCTTTGTGTCACACATTGCAACTCTTGTGCTCTTTCTTCCTTTAGGGCCCTCTACACATTGCACTTAAACTTATTTTGGTGTGCAACATCAAACTTAGGAGGAGATTGTGCTTCCTTTATAATCTTCCCCTTCAGGAGGAGATTGTGCTTCCTTTATAATCTTCCCCTTCATTCTTTGGCTCAAACTTTCTCCATGCTCAAGGTCCATTCCCTTCTTTTCTCCACCTAGAGTTATCATCATTACATCAAGTTCCTCATCCTTCATTTTAGTCCTTCATGACTCTGCATTCACCATATTTTAGTGTGCCTTCTTCTCTTCCCACTTCTTCAATAAGTTGAGACAATCCTCTGTGACATGCTTGATACTATAATAGTACCCATAGAGAGTGTGCAGTTTGGTACAAAATCTTGATACATGGACTATCTCACCATGGTTAAAAAAAGTGGGGGGTCTTCCTCCACCTCCTCCATAACCTCGTCCATGACCTTGTCCATATCTACCCTTGGAACCTCCTTGATATCCACCTTTTTCAGTGCTTCCACAATCACCACCCTTCTTCTCTTCCTGAACCCGAAAGACATCATGATTGTGGTCTTACATCAACGGAAGTGACCGACAATTGTTCACATACTACCCCATGGATTTGCAAAATTCACATAACAAAGTATGGTGAGTCTTATGATATTTATCTATTGTTGGGAAGTGGAATGGTATATGTCCCCATTGTTTACAAATATTGCACCATTATGTCTGAGGCCCTATCAAAAATGGATTCGGTGCACCTATCGCCAAATAATTTCCCAATGTAGGACATTCATCTATTTAATGACCTTCCAATAGGCACACAATACATCATACGTCCTTGCACACCACATTTTCCTTTGTCATATATTGCAATTGCATCGTGGGGTTGGAAATCTAGGACTGCACCTGCGCCAAACCCACATATGTTTCTCTTCCTTCGGGTGTAGCCTCTAGGCGCATCACAATCTCCACCACCTCTTCCTGAGTAATCAACTTTTGTTGGGTGAGAAGAACTAAAATATGGGGAAGCATCCCCATAATGAAACATTCTATGCGATGCACGTCCTCAATTTGAAACCTTAGCCTATCCAACAAGATCTAGAACCGTTGGTCATAATCCCATAGGTCTCTCCCAATTTCTACTTGATCTCCTTAATATCCTTAATGCATTGATATTCTGAATTAGGATTATGAAACTCCTTAAGCAAATCTCTCTTAATTTATTTCAGGGACCTCATCTATCCCTCTGACACAATGGCCTTTTACTTCATGTACCACATCAAGGCTTTGTCCCTGAAAGTGGTCTCCAGATGTGCAATAATTTATGATTCATCTGTGATCCTCTTCGCATACCATATAGCTTCACACGTAAACCAATGCTACTCTACATCATCCTTACATATCCCTTGGAATATAATTAGCCTCAGAGTTGTGTCTTGATTCTTCATCCTCACTCTCGGATCATGTCCTCCCTATTGATTTCTTGGTGTTGGAGATCTTAGAAATGATAATATACCTTGTGGTGTATTGTTGAATTCATCCTCTTCTTCACTTGTTTCTCCTCTTCTTTCTTCTCCTACTCTTTCTACTACTCCTATCATCACACTATCTGTTATTCTTTCTTCTTGGTTACAAATGTACAAGGAGAGTGCTTCAAAGGGGGGATACCTCCATCTTCTTCCATCATTTCTTGTGAGGGAACTTGGAGAGTTTCCTACCTAGAGTCACACAAGACCATCCAATATCACTAATTCCTCTTCCCCTCCTCTTGAGAGACCTTCATCATCCTCTCCTACCTCCACACCTCATCGTCCCCTGAAGTTGCGATATAGTGCAACATCTAAGGGGGTCGGACTTCGTCCACTTGGCGCATACTACCACTACTTATGGCATCTTCACTGGATACCCTACTTCTAAACATCATGCCTCTTCACATGCCTATATTCAACTATGATTCTCTCTGGCACAACACTCTCTTGTGCACTTCCTCCTAGTGCAATATCCTTCCTCTTAATTTTGGGCCTGAGTCCTCATCTTGCACCCCTTGCTACCTTATTTCCACTCCTCTGTTATGATTTCCTCCTTAACTCAACTCTTCTTGCATACCTTTCAGGTCTTTCTCTCCCTTGCTCCTCTAAGTCCATTCTCTCCCTCACCTCATCTTAACATCTTTTGGATCCTCCTTAGTTGATCCATCTCCTCTCTCTCTCTTTCCCCCCTTCTTTTCACCCACCAACGCTAGGGGAGTCTACCCATCCATCCTATCGGTTTCCATTCACATCATCCCTTTCTCCATGAACAACATCTTGATCCACAACATGATTTCTTCTAACATCTGTTTCCTAGGGCCTTCAACACACTTTCTATCAACCTCGTTGAAAGACTCATTGTATTCTATAGAAAACTCGATAATGTAATGTTCCTTAACCCGAGGAAACCATAAACTAGTTAGTCAATTCCACTTATTGTCCAATGTCTTCATCTTATTAACTGTGTTTTAGTCCCAGACCAATGGTTCTTGAGGCCTCAAATCATTATTAGCAACAATCTACCTCTTCAATCATTCATACAATAAACATGGAAATTGAACAAAGAAAACCTCATGCATATCAATGTAGATATACCTATCCTTCCATCATTCCACATTGGTGATGAAACCTTGAGTTTCTCACTGAGAAAATCCATATTCTTTTGCAGTTAACCAATATTCTATTTCCTCCCGAGATGGATACCACCTCATTCTCTACCTTCATCATGGAATACAAAACCTTCAGGTCCCAACAAAAAAACCATATGTTGGCTCTCTTGTACGCATCCTTCTTAAATCTAGGGGGTTGATGACCAAATGTTCATTCAGAGTTGGCCAACAAAAACCCTAAGGCATTGACATATCAATCCTTAATCGAAGATTGAACAAGGTCTCACCTGAGATGCAATGAGAATCACCGAGACCATCTAATCTTGTATTGGTGATGAAGGGTTAAATTACATAGAGAATCCACTAGAGTTTTCATATATTCCATTGAAATATACTTAAATATTAATAACATGTAACATTAACATATACATTCATTGAATACATAATCAACACTTTAAATGAAAAGAATATTCGTAGCTTGTATTATTTCCATTCACACGATAACATACATGAACCAAGAGACTCATAATTCATCATAATCAACACCCTACACTCTCATACATTCTATCAATAGTTCATTACAAGGCACCATGCACTTTCTCCCAGTCTCTGCATGTATTACTAAGTTGACTATATTAAAAAATTCTTACAAAATCAATTCCAACTACATACAAAATCAGACTCACAATCAAACTCTTACAAACATAGCCATACTCATTTCTTGACCAAGAGAACTCAGAGCGAATCCACTTAATGAACAACAATCAACAAAGACAACCTTATCTGTGTCGTCACTACTCCCTTTTTGTTTCCTTCTCTACTCTTGTGCTCTCCAACTTTCATCTCTGCTCCACTCGCTTTGCTGACTGCCAGTCCCTTTGGAGTCGTGGCAGTCTTAACTAGCTTGCCATATCACCCCTTAACTTCTCCACAATCTCTCATGATGCAAGAGTTAATCATTCAAAAAGATTTTCGGAAGATCCTCTTCTTGATTCCAACATGCATGTGGTATCTTCTTTTTTTTCCTAGCATGCATAGTGGAACTTGTACTGGCCCATGTGCCTTATTTCATTCATTATGCAACTGCTGGTGTGTACGCAAAATTGTAGTTCGCGCACAACTATGTTTACGTGTGGTGCAATCTTTATCCCAAAACTTTGAGTGCTAATAATGATATTGGATCTTTTGATAGTATTAAAAATAGAACAATTAAACAGCTAAGTTATTAGTAATTTTAATTTCATTTTATTTGTATATATGATTAATCAACTAAACCACTCACAATTTTAAATTTTGATTTTATTTGCAAACATGGTTGAATAATGAAACAATTGGTAGTTTTAATTTGTATTATATTTTTAAATATGATTGGAGGTTGAAGGGTTCATATTCCAAAGGATTGTCCTATTTTTGAATATATAAATATGTTTAATTTGTGGAAGTTTATTGTATTAATTTATCCTTTCTCATTGCACATTTTTCCTATAATTCTTGAATACTATATTAAAACCACATAGTACATTGTAAGTTTGAAAGATTTTATTCAATGCATATCTTCATTTGACTTTTACAAGACATGATGAATCATTAAAGGTTGAATCATTTGATGGATGCCCATACCTTGTAGAAATTTATCTTTGGGTTGGTGATTTTGCATATGAACAATTTATCTTGTATTGTTGCATTTGAATATATTAGAATATTTGTTAGGTTCATTTTTCCATCATCCATTATTAATTGGTGCATTTGAATATTAGAATATTTGTTAAGTTCATTTTTCCATCATTAATGTTGTTTGAATCATCAAAGATTGAATCATTTGATAGATGTCCATATCTTGTAGACAATTTTCTTTAGGTTGATGATTTTGCATATGACAAYTTATCTATCTTGCATTRATGATATTTGAATATTTRTTAGRTTCATTTTTCCATCATCCATCATTAATTGGTGCATTTGAATRTTAAAATATTTAWTARGYAAWTTTTTCCATCATTAATGTTRTTTGAAWATTAATTTTGTTCTRAAAATTGTTCAAAAGAARATATAACTTGATGTATGTTTTAAATATATATTTTTAAATATTTTATGATTCCGAAACTTGGCAAAACCAAAATTACATGATCTTATATTCCCAACTTTCAAGAAGGATCGTTACGTTAAGGGTTATYCATTCATGTAAATAATGCTCCCAACTTTCAACAAGGATCGTTAGGTTAGGATCGTAAATAATGTGCAGCATGGAATGTAATGTTAGTCTATTTCATAACTCTCTACAATAGGTATTAAAGCAACCATTATAAGAGGATTATAAATACAATTTATATATTTCGCTTTTCAATTATTATTAAAAACTTATTTTTATCAAAACACTTCCACGTAACCTCTTCGTTACATGTCCAATTTTATACATACAATTGAGTATAATTTTCATTCTAAGTAAATTTGTTTAATAAACAATAACTATTAAATCATTTATTTATTTTTAAAATTCATATCAATAGCTAACATGTATAATCTTTGACATGTATTAAAAAATGATACTTAAGTGTTGTAATTATGGGCGTCGTTGAACTTCAATTTTTTGGTTTCTTACATAAGGTTTTTTATTTTGATTTTCTGTTACAGAAAATGATCCCGTGATCTGTTTGCTGGCCTACCTACGACCTACCTGTCGAAATTCATCTCGTGGGCATTTGCTTATTGGTTCCTTCTATGCAAGAAAAACGCTTCCCTGTGTTATAAACGATGACTCAATTGTTTGTGATATAATAATAAGCGCGTCGTGTCAATGAGCGAGATTTGTTCTTCTGCAATTCGTTGTTAAATATTTAAACTGTTAAAAGAAAAAAATTGTTTATAATGAAATATAAAAAGTGAGAGAAAAGAATTAGTCCGTACAATCGTATTGTAACTTTTGTCCAGGCAGCTTGGCAGAACTTTCCACTTTGAACATACATTACTTTCCACTTTGAACATACATTCCATATTTTACTAATAAAATA
This sequence comes from Picea sitchensis, assembly GCA_010110895.2. NCBI lineage: Eukaryota > Viridiplantae > Streptophyta > Pinopsida > Pinales > Pinaceae > Picea > Picea sitchensis. The sequence goes on from SNQJ01S0021980.1 coordinate 36,921, forward strand.
TTAAANAGAAAATAATTGGTCCGTACAATCGTATTGTAACTTTTGTCCAGGCAGCTTGGCAGAACTTTCCACTTTGAACATACATTACTTTCCACTTTGAACAAAGATTCCATATTTTACTAATAAAATATTAAAAGCAATGGATCAATTGATTTGATAGGCATCTTCCTATTTCGAAGGACTATCAGACCTTGACCTTGAGCTGATATCCTTTAAAACCTTGCTGCCATACTCTTTCACTGATCTTTCACAAGGTTTTCGTTACTTGGGTTACTTCTTGAAGACAGGAACACACCGTGCAACAGATTGGGATTAGTTGGTTAGTAGAGTCACAAACAAGATAAACTTATGGTGTAACAGATGGCTTTCACTCGGGGTAGATACATTTTTGTTAAAACTGTTCTAGAAGGACAATCGGTATATTGGATGTCCCTCGAAGCTTTACCCCAGATGGTTTTAAATAGAATTAGGAAATTGATGTTTCAATTTCTTTGGTCTGGTCACTCGGATACTCAACATCTTCACCTTTGTCGATGGGAGGTTCTTTCTAGGCCGAAAAAGCTCGGGGGTTGGGGTTTCCGTAATCTCAATATCTTCAATCTAGCACTAAATGCATCAACTTTGTGGAGGGTTTTAAATCAAACAAGTTTGTGGCAGAAGGTTGTCAGAAGCAAATACTTACAAAATTCTTCTCTCATAAATTGGCTTAGGCAGCCTTCCCACCATTACTCTTCTGCTTCGAAAATCTGGACCAACCTCATTCGAGCACTCCTAGTCATTGTCCATTGGCTCTGCTAGTGTCCTGGAGCCGACTCACTTGTTGTTGTTGGTCGTGATAAGATATTGGGACTGGGCGACAGATCACTCCTCTCTGTTGAGCTCTTAACAACTTTAAACACAAAGAACATTACCACACTGTCACAAGCTTCACTAGCAACTGATCCTTTCACTTTTTCTACGGTTTGGAGAAATAGTGATGAGCTGGCACTCTTGGACACTCTTGCCAACGAATAGAACAACTACTCTTCGGATCTCAGTGAAGCCGAAATTACACTCCAGGAAGGCACGGTAGACCAACTACTTTGGATCAGCGGAGACTCGTCTGGCTCTCTCACAGTGAAAAACTGCTACAAAGCTATCCTTTCAACTCAACAATTACCATTGAGGAGAGGGTGGAAGGCTAGTTTCTGGAAATGGAAAATTCAGCTAAAAACTCTTCTATTTTTCTGGCTGGATACCGAGTTTAAAATACTAACATGGGACACATTACAAAGAAAGGGGTGGGTGGGACCGGGAATGTACCCACTGTGTAGAGCAGCCATCGAAGATAACACTCATTTATTCATTAACTGTTCTTTCATGCAGGTAACCTGGGCAAAGGTCCTTTCCACTCTAAATCTGAATGTTTTATGGAGCAGACAAATTTAATTGATTGTATGGAGTCTTGGACGCGCATCAAAGCCGCCCCAAAAAAACTTCCTGTCTTGATGTGTTGGTACCTATGGCTGGAATGGAACAAAGCCTTGTTCGAAGGGAAGTTGCCAACAGTCATTTCGGTTGTCCATCATACACTAAGTCTACTCTCTAAACTTCCAACAACTGTAAACTCGCAGACTATTAGGCAGTCCCCGATTTCGATCAACTGGATACACCATGGCCTTCTTTGATGGGGCTTCCTCAGCTGACGGATCAATTTGTGGAGCAGGGGGATCACTAAAACGAACAATTGGACCAGACATCAGATGGTTTTTTAATTGTGGGACGGGTTCTAATACAAAAGACGAATTAGTCGGAGCATGGGCTACATTTGCCATCGAAAAATTACTGAATATTCACCATATTTAGATTTTTGGGGATTCCAAAGTAGTCATTGAATGGCTGAAACAAAAATACAAGCTCCAGGCGGTCAATTTAGAAGGCTGGAAGCGACGTACTCGGGATCTGGCAACATCTTTTCAAAGAAATCACCTATCAACATATCTACAGGGAATCAAATGAGGAGGCAGGCAAATTATCCAAACAAGCTCTCTCGGCACCAAAGGGAAGAGTAAACTACTTCAACCAGGATGGAGAAGTTGAGAGCACACATCAATTCATAAAAAATTTCTAACAGACTTCTCAGTCGCTCCATGGGCAGGGCTGCTTTTTTTGGATCCATTTTGTCTCGTACTTTCTGATTTTTGTAATTTTCCCACTTTTGGTTTGGTCAACTAGCCTTTTCCTATTTGTTGTGTTCTTCTTTCCTATGGATGTTTGAAGTAGAGAAATCTAGAGTGTATTGTAGGTCAAAATTCACATTATTTACTATATTTTCTGGTAATTCACGTGCATTGATAATTGTATGCTCTCAAAATCTTATTGACTTATGTTTCATTTGGTTTTTAATGCATTATGTTACATTGATCCCTCTAGGTGCATGTATATACCCTACCCCCCTTTGGAATTGAACTTGTGACCTCTTAGGAAGAAACACGTGTTTTTAACCATTAGGCCCACTCAGGCTATATATATAATGGAGCCCACATAAATTTCTCCCATAATTTTTCTACAGAGTTCCTCTAGGCACAAAGATATCATTAAATAGAAACATTATATTTTATTTTGAGTACCAATTTATTGAATTCCTAAAAACCCCTTAGTGACTCCTACTCAACTTATCAATGTATAGATGCTTTGGAACGAGAGAAAAATATGCGACACACATTGTTTCTTATAAAAGTAATACACAATATATTTTAAGGAGGAGTTCTCAATTTTTAATTACAAGAAACATATATTTTAAAATGATATATCATATACTTTGCGTTTATAACTGCAATATTCCAGATATAATATAGTATGCAGAACATAAATATTTAGAAAGCAATGGCAGGACAACAATGATATATCTATAACAATACCAGATTAATACTAGAATAATACCAGAAAGAGAACCTTTATTAATGATAGCAATGTTCACTTGCCTTTTCGAGGGGACAACCTCCAACAAAGCATAACTCTATTACAATAATCCAATGCCTCCCACTCTTATTTATACTAATTCTACCTTCTAGGGAAATTTCTAGAGGAAGATCTTTCTAGAAGGGGAAGCTTCTATTAGGTCTTCTTAAATTTAATTATTTTCCTTTATTTATTAGGCCTTATTAACTAATGTCAACCTTTATTACATAGAAAACATATCTTACTAACTAATGACCCATGGAGAGGGGTTAGGATCGGATCCTAACATGCCCTCCCCCTTCAAAAACAACCCTGAACTCAAGGCTGCAGGTGCATAAACTGTTGGAGTATGGCCGTTGGTTCCCAGTTCACATCCTCTGGTGATGTGTCCTTCCAATGGATCAAAACTTTCTTGATAGTTTTGCCACACAACTGACATTCACAGTAATTGAGGATGGTGTCTGGTTGGAGCCAAAGGGAGCCTTCTTCATCTAATTCCAGAAGGATGGTTTGGACCCTGCAGTTCTGTCCCACTACTTTCTTCAGATAGGAAACATGGAACACCTGATGGATTTTGGAAGTAGCCGGAAGGGCCAATTTGTAGGCCACTGAACCAATACACTTGATGAACTGGTAGGGCCCATAAAACTTGGGTGCAAACTTGTGATGTCCCTGGGATTTGAGAGAGATTTTCTTGTAAGGTTGGAGTTGGAGAAACACATGATATCCTTCCTAAGAAACCCTTTCTGAATGATGTTGGTTCGCTTGTTGCTTCATGTGATTTTGGGCCATGTGGAGGTTATCCTTTAGAGCTGTGAGGGTGGTTGTGCGACCTTGCAACATTGTATCAATATATTGGACCTTTGATATGCCGGGAAGATAGGTAGTGACTGTAGGTGGGCATTGGCCATACACTTCTTCATATGGGGTCATTTTAGTGGTTGTATGATAGGAAGTATTGTACCACCATTCTGCCAAGGGGAGCCATTAAACCAACTGGTGTTGTTTTCCTGAAGAAAAACATTGCAAGTAGGTTTCCAAACATTTGTTGACCACTTTCATTTGACAGTTAGACTGGGGGTGATAGGATGTGCTCATGTTCAATTGGTTGTGAAAGTGGGGTCACGATTAGATACAATAGAGGTGGCCATGCCATGTAACTTGAAAATCTAATCAAGGAAAACTTGTGCTACTATTTCCGGTGTGAATGGGTGGGGTTATTAGAATATAATGGATGTGCTCGTTTTACCATTGACAATATCTCTATTGTCACCCAACCATAGGCCGAAGCCACCCTCCGAGCACCTTAACCTTGACAGAGAACCACTTCGGAAGCAAACCCTAGGCTAGATAGCCAAACAAAGGGTAGCACACCTTTCCCCAAGGATAGCACACCAACAAGAGCTGATCATATAGTCCAAACCCTAACCAAAAGATAGTCCAAACCAAACGTGATCTGCTGGCTGCAGCAGCTGCAATGGCAACTCTCCTCCAAACCTGCGCACAAAACTAGGCACTGTAGTGCGCACAAGTGCTGCTCTGCAATTCTGAGACTGCCAGCCATAATGAAGACTGGCCTCTTGTATTTATAGTAATTCTGGCTAACTACCTGGGCCAAATTCTCATTCTGGGTATCTATCTATTCAATATATTTTATTTCTTCTGGCTAACTTCTTCTCTTGGAGGCTAATAACCTAATACACGTTATCTACTTGAGCCAACATGTCTTCTAGGGTTATTAGCCAACTTATTAGGGTTTCTTCTTGCTTCCCGGAATGTTCTATTCTCGTCAAGTTTACATGTGGAGGTAAATACCTCCCGCAGTTACCATAATATCAACACTCCCTCCTAGCTAGGGAGGTATTAAAGGTAATGGTCTTGAGCACAAACATACCATTCACCTGATAGCATCAACATAGTTGTATAGACTATCTCATGACTACATCATGAGCACCATCATCACCATCAATGCCATCAACTACATCATCTCTCGGAACCATACTCTACCCGAGTAATCAGACATGATTCTCACTCCACAAAGTGACACAGGAGCCATTCTTCTAATCTAGAAGAATAAATGTTCTGAACCATTTTATGTCTGGGAAATCTCTATTCATTGATCATCCATCTAGCTGATAATCATTTTCAACACTGCTGATAGTCTTCAAGTCAATTGGAACAATATCATTCAATAGAACACAATTGTGTCTATCCATAGTAGTACACAACTACAATCAGTGGTACACTACCACACCAAGTAGCACACAAGTACTTGATCAGTAACGTATAGTCACAAATAGTGGAACACATCCACCACATTAGTATACATCTACTGTCTCGAGACATAC
>SNQJ01S0021980.1:42258-54109 GCA_010110895.2 Picea sitchensis
GCAAAGAAACAATGTTATGATATAAACTAAATCATCTGGGCCATTCTTCCACTCACATCTGTGAAATCTTGGAAGAGCATCTGCCCTCAAAAGGTAAAACATCAATGATGAGCTATCTGGACTATTCTTCTTAAGCAAGGAAGAATGAATGTCTTGATTTTTGAGCCTGGACCATTCCCCACCCTATGCCATTCCTCCAACACTCAACAAAGTGTAACCTGGAGAGAATGAGTCTACCCTAAGTAATGTCTGTCCCTGATTGCTAAACCTGGACCATTCCCCACCCTGGGCCATTCCTTCGGCACTAAACAAAGTGCAACCTGGAGAGAATGAGTCTGCCCTAAGGAATGACTGTCTGGACCATTTCCCATGTTAACCACAAGAGGAAATGACTGTCCTTCACCAACCTCCAAAACATACCATTCCCCATGTTAACCACAATGGGAAATTGCTGTTCGACGAGGTGGGCCAGTCTTCTTGAGTAACCCTTAAGAAGAGAGACTACCCTAGATCACTTCCCATGTTAACCAAAATGGGAAGTCGCTATCTATGGTACATCAACAATTTGGACCATTTTTCGATCTGGAAAATGTCTGTCCGTCATAAATCTCAATCCACTTTTCGAACTGGAAAGAAAATTCTCATCCTGGACCTTTTTTCGAACTGAAAAATGACTGTCCTTTGAACAGTGTAATCTAAAGATTTCATACTAAGGTGTATCTTATACAAGGTTCTTTCGTAATCTTATATACATTGTTAACCTTTAAGATAAGATTTTAAATGTGCGATTTGATGTGAGTCTTGCTCTCAATTCCATGGGTCGATATTACACAAGAAAGTAATTGTGTGTCAGTTATCTATTGTTAATTTCTAATGTGCTCCTAAAAGAACTTAAACTTTGTCTCTTTTCCTCATAAGTGAATATTATAATAAATTTTGTAAAGGTTCATCTGTTAACAAGTTGGGGAATCTTGAATGTACGACATAATTATAGTATATTTCCAACATTTTCTTAAGGAGACTAAGTTGATGACTTGTGATTTGAATATATGAAACAAATAATGAGATGAAACAAAAGCTCTATGATGACCTGGATTCATGTTATAGTTATTCAAGAAACATAGGTTTTTGCATATCAAGAGCTAAGTTGTCTTTGTGCACATGGAATATATCACAAAGTATGTATCTTTATGTTCTATAGAGTCCATATTTAATTTTGTGGCATTGAAGAGCACAATTCTCAAAGTTATTAACAAGGTTTTCTTGCTAGTTTTAGTTTCTCATTTTACTAAGTGATTGTGTGGCCTATGGAGGTGTTTTCAATAAGAAATCAGGTTTTAGCTCAAGGAACAAGATTGTAGGTTTGATTGGATGAAGTTTGTGTGCTTGTATTCTTTCGTTGACATTTATAAAAAAAAATTGACAGATTAGCGTTAGAATTTATCTCACTGCTTCACACACTAGTAGATGTGTCAAGATCAGTGACAAGGCTTGTATAGAGTCATCCCTATGCACTCAAGCATCTTGTCTGAGTGTAAGAATGAAAAAACACCTAGTGAGTTTGTCATGCCTGATGTGAAGTGAGTGTTTGGGATTGAGAATAAGTTAGACATACAAAGTTTATCTTCAGACTGGCTAGTCTTATTTTAGGTCAGTAACACACTTATGTGAGGATTCGATTAGACTCATAAGGTTGACTGACGTGGACACTTGTGTGAGTGATTCTCATTCTATTTTTAATTAGTTTCTTACTTATTTACAGTGAGCATTAGTTAGTAGACTGCTTTCTTCCTATTTCCACAACTGTTAATGCACATATTATGATCTAGACATTACAGGAAAAGTCATGGTATTTTGTCCTGATCTTTGATTAGTTGTATGGATTGTGATGATTTTCTGAGTTTCTTTTTGTCAACTTCCTTATGTTTTGATTAATTCTTGATAGATTAATTAGCTCCCTTTCTCTTTGGGAGACAGATTAGGATATACTTATGTCCTTTGCCCGCACAAATTGTGTTTGTAGTTCATCAACTTACGAACTTGGTTGACAATTAAAGAGGGGTTTAATACAACAATTAATTTACCCAACATTTTTGGCGTCGTTGTAAAGGAACTACTAAAAGGTAAATGGTAAGAGGTTAGTTTCTTCGATTTCAGTTTTTGTTTGGTTTTTTAGCACTTTTTGGATTGGGGGGCGGAAAGACGGTAATACGAGAGGTAAGAACGTACGTTGCCACTATAGTGAGTCCTTCCAAACCCTATATGGAATGTGGTAAACTAATGGTTAGGCCTAGGGATAGTAAGGGCAGATTTTAAAAAATAGATATTCCAACATATTTATTTGGTAGCAATAAGACTCCTCCTACTAACCCGACCGATAAATATGTAGGGAGCACACATAAAAGAGAGGGTTCTACATCAAGGTTAGCCACCCCAAAATCTGAACAGACTATAAAAAAGGTGTAGGGAGAAGAGGGAGAATTCTTGGAAAAACTAGTTGAAGACAAGCAGATTGGTGGGCCAACTTCAAATATCAATCCACCACTAAATTAGATTATCAATCCAGAGCTCATAAGAAAAATACTTATGACTTCACAAAACATGATTATTTCACAAGTAGAGACTGTTGTGGTGGGAAGAATTCTAGAATTAAACATGAGAGACAACTTCACCATCCACCAAAATCCAGTTGTCGAGCCACCATTCTCACCAAGACCAAGGGAATTTAGTCCATTTGGCCACATGGCAGAAGAGGAGGAAAGGAATGTAGAACTAGAAGGAAAGACAACCTTCATATTTCCCATTCTCTATTTGATGACGAACGTGAAAATGAAGAATATCCCCCCTTCGGTTCTTCCAAATTTTAGAGGTATGGTCACAGAGGATCCAGATGCTTTCCTATTTGAGTTTGATATTCTCTGTAGGAGTTATAATTATGTGGATGATGAACAAAAATTAAAATTATTTCCTGCAACTTTAAAAGACTCTGCCTTAAGATGGTTCATGGGGCTTGAAGACTACTCTATCAGATCTTGGGAGGATATGAAAAGTACCTTCTTGAAAAATTACCAAGATTACTATAGGACTAGAGAATCCTGGAATGACATCTTCAAGATGCAACAACAAGAGGAGGAGAGCCTTGAGGACTATGTGGAGAGGTTTCTTTATAACCTCCAGAAAACCAAGCAAAGTACTTTAAATAACGATATTGTAAGAACTATCTTTTTAAAGGGATACAAGAAGAATATATTGATGTGTTAAATTTGATGGGTTCGGGTGATATTTCTCATTTTCCATTTGCTGACATTTGTGATTTGTGCAGGAGATATTCTAGTAGTCGAGAAAAATCTAGTAAGGGAATGAGAGATGTTTTACCAAGAGTAGCAAAATCAGTTGCAGGAGGAGGAGTAACAATAATGGAATTAGGAAATTTATTGGAAAATTTTAAAACGTAAATTCTTGATACTCTTAGTTCTCAACTAGATATGTTTCAAGTTAAGAAAAAACAAGAAGAGGAAAAGGTTGTTTTAAATATTTTTTGTCCCCGTTGTAGAAAGAAAAATCCATTTCAAGAATTTCCATTGGATAATGTGCAGGTTTGTGCAATATGTGCAGAGGATCATTAAACAAAAAATTGCCCCTTACTGCCTAGACTTAAAGCCATATATAAGGGAAGTAATGAGGCTACAAAACCTTCCTTTCAAGCTGCACCAAAGAGGTCATGGAAGCCAAGAGCACAAGGGATGATTTTTCAAGATATTTTGCACCTTATAATGCTTATCAATAGCAATGGAACACTCAAATTCCATGGCAACCCACTTGGCCACAACAAAAAACTCAAACTCAACGTTGGAAGAAAAATTGGCGAGGCAACCCCTACAGAAACATGCCTCAACAACAATTCCTAATGCCTTATCCTAGCTACTCGCAATATCCATAATACCCTTCTTCCATGCCACAATTGTATCCTACTATTCAACAACAAATCAATCAACCCCAAACAACAGTCCCTCAATTACCACAGCTGGATGCAAATCAAAACCCTCATATGCTAACTCAAATGCCTGTGCAGCCGGTCCCTAATCCAAACAATAGAGCAACCTAGCCTGTTTTTAACACTGAACTGCAGAATTTTGTAACTTACATGGTCACGCCTATACCTTTGCAAAATATACATCTGAGATCAAGGAAAGTCTTAAAACCAAGAGATTCCATGGTTGTCATTGAGGAGGAAATAGAAGGGGAGGAAACTCCTGAACAATCAACTAATGAAGACCAACCAAGAAAAATAGTTACTCCCTCCATTTCGACACAAACACCTAATACTCCTCATATAGAGAAACCTCAAGCACCTAAACTTCCACCTTATCTAGAGAGGTTGGCCATAGAAAATCCTATTTTCCTCCCTTAATTTGATTTAGATGCTGAGCTACGAAACGTTTGTGTGAAAATACCCTTGTTGCAAGCCATAAAATACATTCACATCTACTAAAAAACCATCAGGGATTTATGCATTAAGAAACCTGGAAGGAAGCAAAAAGAGCCCCTCACTATCCAAGTAGTAGGTCAACTGGTCAAGCTAATGTCTAGAAAACCGTTGGTGAATAAATATGGAGACCCTGGGAACCCCATAGTCACCATTTCCATCAATGATATCCCTATAAAAATCTATTTGATGAATTTGGGGGATGCAATAATATCATCACCGTTATGACCATGGAAACGTTGCAATTAGACCATCTCTGACCTACACCCATGGTAATTGAACATGTCGATAGATCCCAGGTCAATCTTGCTAGTGTTCTTGATGATATAATGGTAACTTTAGACTCATGGGATTCTCCCGTGGATTTTCTAGTTATCCAACCTAAGATCAACATGGAAGGCCACCCTATGATCCTTGGAAGACTGTGGCTGGCCATAACTCATGCTTTCATCAGTTGTAGGTCTGGAGAGATGACCATATCAAATGGATTAGCTATGAAAAAACTCTTTCTATACCCACCTACCAAACCAACACTAGGATATCCTTTGTCTGTGCAAGAATCTTGCGAAAATGTAGAAATTGAATCTTCTAAAAATGCAGAAATTAAAAATCATAAAAATGCAGAAATTTTACATCCCCTTCTGACCATTGAACAATCCAGGGGGTTCAAAATTCAATCAAAATATGATTTTATGAGCCTGTTCATCTCTATTATAGATTGTACACCATTTCCTGAAGTATCCCGCACCTATAATCATATTTTTCATATATATTTTCAGGAAAACTTTGACCCAACAAGGACTACATCTTTCCTTATATCAGCCATCAAAGAAACTGCAGATCCATAAATTGTTCCTGTTGAAATAAGCCTAAAGAAATTCCTAAATATCAACCCTGATCTTGACTCAGATCACCAGGGGAAACTGATTCATGTACTACAAAAACACTTCGGTGCATTTGCATGGGACTATAAAGACATGCCTGGAATTCACCTTAACACATGTACACATCATATCTACCTTCAAGAAAATGCCAAACCTGTCAGGCATCCATAGCGCCGCATGAATCCCGCCTTGGAAGACATAGTGAAAGAGGAATTACAGAAGTTACTAGATGCTAAATTTATATACCCCTTATCCGATAGCAAGTGGGTTTCCACACTAGTAGTCATGAATAAAAAATAAAATAAGTGGAGAATATGTGTTGATTATCATGAGGTTAATAAAGCAACACTAAAAGACTAATTTGTGTTGCCCTTCATCAATTAGGTATTGGATACCTTAGCAGGCAAGCAATACTTCTCCTTTTTGGATGGTTTTAGCGGGTGCAATCAGATTCAAATTGCTTCAGAAGACCAAAAGAAAACCACAATTACATGTCCACGGGGGACATTTGCTTTTAGAGTTTTGCCATTCGGTTTGTGCAATGACCCCGCCACTTTTCAAAGAGCATTAATGGGTATTTTTTCTGATTTGATTCACAAGTGTGTTGAGATTTATATGGATACTTTTTCTTTCTATGGTGACTCATTTAAGGAAGCACTTGATAACCTGAAGAAAGTATTGATTATATGTAAGGAACCTAATGTTTCCTTGAGTAATAAAATGTGTAAGATGTTGTCAAAACAGGGCATTGTTCTTGGGCATCACATTTCTTCTACATGTATCAAAGTGGACCCGGCTAAGATCAAGGTCGTCGTGAACTTTCCCTCACCACATTCACCAAAGGAAGTTGTTGGCTATTATAGAATATTTATTGAAAATTTTATGAAGACAGTTGCACCTATGTACAAATTGTTAGCTAAAGATATTGATTTCTTTTGAAATTTGTAAGGAAACGTTGTCCACAGTACCAGTGCTGAGGGAACCAAATTGTCCCTTCCTTTCCATATTTGTACATATGCTTCAGATAATTTCGGATCCATATGGATGTCGGTGGCCTCCCACCTATTCCAACTGGTTCATTTTGGTAGTTTTCTAGTTTGGCAGCTTTTTTCCTAGTTTTCGGGTCCCTGACTTGGAGGGCCGTTTTGAGGCCCTAAACAACGTTTTTAGGGCTCGCCACAATAAAAAATGACCTCTGATACATAGTATCAAAATGTGTAGACCTTTCCAATGGGATATCGTACTCCTAAAACGGAGATCATATGAAAAAGTTACGACCCTGAGAAGTTGATGTACTAACTTACCCAAACGAGGCCCACATGACTTTTGGCACTTCATCTCTTAGGGTTAGGTTTTTGGATGTCTAGGGTTTTTTACATTCCTTTTTATTGTAAAAAGGCCTTCAGAGCCTCATTGTAATCATATTCTTGTGAATGAGCGCAGTCATCGAATCTCTTCTCAAAGATAAGCCACCACCATTCTAGCAAGCTTGTTTTCCACTGCATTTTACAGTTTCAGCTTATTTCCTTATTGAATAGAAAACCAGTTTTACTGTAGCTCTGCTATTTTGTGTTAAGCATATTTTAATAATCTATATTCATTTCATTCTTCTCATAAAATATGGATCAGTGGTATCAGAGCGGTATGCTCCTTGTTGTCTTAATGCATGTCCCCAACGAGGTGAGGGTACAAACAATTGGGTCTCGAACTTGTTTCTCTTGAGGACAAAAGAAACAAGATCCTTTCAAAGAAAGATGACGCAACAGAGGAATGAGATGATGGATAGTTTCGTGCAAATACTTCGGCAGCTACCAACAAGTGACGCATCTTCCTCGAGCGGAGGCGTCGCCCCCTTCAAGGTACAAATCAACTTCGATATTCCTATATTTGAAGGTCATATAGATGCAAATGTTGTAGACAAGTGGTTGAATCTACTAGAAGGATATTTTTCTATCCATAACTTTTCAAATAGAGAAAAAATTACTTTTGCGCTCCTCAAAGTCGTTCCCCATGTCAAAGATTAGTGGGAAACTTTCTGAGAAAAAAGAAACAGAGGAACCCTCATTATTTATAGTCGCGGCCACCTAGAAATCTTTTAGGGATGTTATTAAGGAACAATACTACCATGTCGAAAGTTATGACGACTTGTAACCAAATGGACCACACTGCGGCAAGAAAGAGACCAAGGAGTGTCAAATTTTACAAATATCTTCCATACCCTGCGCACCAAGATGGGTATCAAAGATTTAGAGTGACATCTGGTGCTCAAGTATCGCAGTGCTCTGCATAGATACATCTAGACCGAAATGGAATTTCTGGACATATCGTCCTTGGGCGCAGCCTATTGATATGTCATCAAAATTTAGCAGAAGCTCAAACAAAAGACATGACAATTTGGGCGTAGGAACCCCTCGCAGCAAAAACCAGGAAAGGGTGGCCCCAACCTACAAAACAAAGGATAGAGAAAAGATGAACAGTATCAGGACAACCAGTCCAAGCCGCAAGCAAAGAAGGACATCAGAAGGACAAAGAAGGATATTGGGAAGTGGTGCAACTTCCATAAGAGCCCTTGGAATAACACTATTGATTTTCGCTCAAAGTAGTCGCAAGTGGCCGAAGTGAAAGCCTCTGAATCAGATGTGGGTTTTGACTCTGAGTCAGAGCTAGAAAGGGGAAGGCGGATCATTGACGCGGAACCCAGTGCCACCGTTGCTACCACCAAGCTCAAGCTTGGTGAACCAGACGAGCCAGAAGAAGGCGAGTGCCTTTTCCATTCACAGATGTGGGTAAAAGGAACCCTGTTGCACTTCATCGTTGATAGCGGTAGCCAGAAGAACCTCATCTCAGTAGAGGTCATCAAGCGAATGGCCCTACTGACAATGTCGTACCCGTAACCCTACACCATTGGATGGCTCCGCCAAGGAAGTGATCTCTGCGTCAACCAACAATGTCAAATGTCATATGGCATCAATCCCTTCAAAGATGAGGTATTGTGTTATGTTTCTCCTCTTGAAGTTTGTAATTTTATTTTGGGCCACCCTTATTTATGGAAATGTCATGTTGTATATGAGTCTAGGCCTCGTAGTGTTATTATTACTTTTAACATGAAATTGTACAGGATACCTGAGGCAGTCCCTCCTAGTGCTATTTCCTTGATCTCTGCCAAGCAATGCAGGAAGGTCGTCTCTCAGACCGTGAAATTTGTCCTCTTTGTGATTCGATTTCAGAGTAAGTGAAAGATCACAACCACATCCAGGGCCTCTGCGACCGATCTCTCCACAAAAAATAAGAAAGTGGATAAGGTCGTGGAAGAATACTTAGATATCTTCTCCTCTCCTACCGGGGTATCTCTGCACTTCTAGGTCAAGCATCCCATCGATTTGACCCCAGGCACACCACTACCCAATGGGCCAGTCTATCATCATTCTCTGTTAGAAAAAAAGGAGATCAAGAGGTATATCCAAGAACCGCTCCACAAGGGGCACATTTTTCCCATCTCATCTCCTTGTGGGAGCCCAATCGTACTGGTGCAGAAGAAAAATGGGACCTGGTGACTCTGCATTGATTACTAGGCCCTGAATAAAATCATAGTCCGGAACCGGTACCCGATTCCCCAAATTGATGACCTCCTTGATCAGCTCACGGGGGCCAAATATGTCAGTAAGATTGATCTGAAGTTTGGCTACCACCATGTCCCAATAGAACAGACAGATGTATGGAAGACCGCCTTCAAGTCAAATAAGGTCTTTTTGAATGGTTGTTCATACCCTTTGGTTTGAAAAATTCTCCCACGAATTTTATGAGGATGATGGATGATATACTATGACCTTTCACTAGTAGTTTTGTAGTGGTGTATCTGGATGACATCCTCATCTACATAAATACTTGGGCAAAACACTTGCAACATATTCAGCAGGTTTTGCACACCCTGCGGCAGCACAATCTATATGCAAACTTGGAAAAATACTCCTTCGACATGGACAAGGTCCATTACTTAGGCTACATCATTGATCAACATGGTGTGCATGTGGATCCATCCAAGATCCAGGTCATCTGTGACTGGCTAGCCCCAACCACACTCACTGAGTTTCGAAGCTTCTTGGGCCTTGCCAATTTCTATCGTAGGTTCGTGTTGGGATTCTCTCATATCGCAAGGGCCCTCAACCAAGTAACCAAGGGTGGCGGTAAGGAAAAATTTGTGTGGGGAATGTCCCAACAACAAGCCTTCAATGACTTGAATCATCGTTTTTTCTCATCCCCAGTACTTTCATTACCAAACCTGCAACATCCCTTTGAGATCGAGACAATGCTTCAGACTATGTTGTGGGTGTCATTCTCACTCAACACAACCACCTCGTGGCATATCATAGTGAGACATTATCAGATTTTTTCCGTAATTACTCTACTTACGATAAAAAAATGTACTCCATTGTGCAATCCTGTCGCCAGTGGAGAGATTACATTCTGGGGAAGGAGACAGTCATCCACACTGATCAGAAGCCACTACAGTTCATGTAGACCCAAGGGAAATTGCAGAATGACCGCCATCAGAAGTGGTCCACATACTTATAAAAGTTCCACCTCAACATCAAGTATAAAACAGGAAGTACCAACCAAATTGCAGATTGCCTCAACCCACCTTCAGTCGCGACACTCACCACGATGCTAGACTCTTGAAACCATGAGACCTCTGGATGGCCCTACCTCTATGAGACAGACCTTGACTTCTCCACCACCTACCAAATGTTGGGAGAAAACTCAGTGGTCGCTAATTTCCATCTTCAGAATGGGTTTTTGTGTCGTCTGGGCCATCTTTGCATTCCATCAAGCGAGCGCGCGAAGCTGATTTGGGAAGCTCACTACAGTCGGGTGGTAGGACACTTTGGCGTCGAAAAGACAGTGGAAGTGTTGTAGAAACATTTCTACTGGCCAAAACTTCGACAGGATGTCGGCAAGTATATCAGGTCCTGTACCACATGTGATATTGCCAAACTGATCACTAATAAATAGGGCTTGTACACCCCTCTACCTACTCCTGACAAGCCATGGGAATCCATCTCAATGAACTACAAGTCGGGCCTCTCGTCCACCAAGAGGGGAAATGACTTTGTTTTTGTGGTTTTTGATTGCTTTTCCAGGATGGTGATTATGGCCGCCTACAAGAAGAACATCACCACAGAGGCCACTGCCAAGCTCTTCTTTGAACATGTTTGGGTACACTTTGGGATCCCACAAACCATTGTCTCAAATTGGGACAGTCGGTTCCTCAACACATTTTGTTCAAGCCTCTGGTCACTACTAGATACCAAGCTCACCAAATCCACTACCTTCCACCCCCAGATAGATGGCCAAACTGAGGTCATCAATCGGATGATTGTACATATCCTGCGCATGTAAAATTCCAAGCACCCATGCACATGGGATGAGAGTCTTCCCTATGTCCATCATATCTACAATCGAGCCCTGTATAGCTCAACTGGACACAACCTCTTTCAGGTGGGGTTGGGATTCCAACCATTGGGCCCCATGGATGTTGCACTACCCCTGGAAACCACCTCGGTCGAACCGTCCCCTGCTCCACCAGAAGCTGACAAAGCCACCTGGTTCATTGAGCGAATCCAACAGATCTTCCAATAGGTTCAGGATATTTTACAGAAGTCCAATGCGAAGTACAAGCAACACCATGATCAACACCGGGTGCCACATAAGTTTCAGGTGGGCGACAAAGTTTGGTTGCACTTGTAGAAATAACGCCTTACAGGGCCCCATCATAAGCTTCTCCCACTCCAGTATGGGCCATACACCATAACCAAGGTCGTGGGTGACAATTCTTTTTCGCTCAACATTCCCCCTTTCCTTGGCCTGCACCCAGTCTTCAACGTGGCTCTCCTTCGGCCATATTTCCCACCATTATTGGACACCTCAAAGATAACAGAGAAGTTGACACCAATAGAGCTCAAACCTGACTGCATGCAACAAGAATCCAATGATCATATTGTGGACACACATATCAATGGCACCCAAAAACAAAGGATCCAAATTTATCGAGTTGCCAAAGAAGGGCAGCTCCTGCACCAAGACAAGTGGCTCACCCGAGGCCAAATTCAGCAGAAATTTCCTCATCTAATGGGGGAACTCAACGCAATGGAGACCATTGATTCCTAAGGGGGGATGATTTATCCATATGGTTTTCGGTGGCCTCCCACCTATTCCAACTGGTTCATTTTTGCAGTTTTCCAGTTTGGCAGTTTTTTTCCTAGTTTTCAGCTCCGTGACTTGCGGGGCGTTGATTAAGGTTGGTTATCATTGATGTAAACCCTTGAAGAAATACCCATAGAACAAAGGTTTGGGTAATGGACCCAATAGTTTTTGATGTAAATATGACTCATTATTGTTTTTTCATGGTTGATAAGAAGTAAATATGGATGAACTCCAAAGTGGTCCCCTTATGGTGAAAGCCCTCACAGGAAGACGCTTTGTG
>SNQJ01S0021980.1:55470-67988 GCA_010110895.2 Picea sitchensis
TTAAGGAAGCTACTTGGAGAGTATAAATAAGAGGCAAGGCTCTCTCATTTGAATCACACTTGAGCATATTGAATATCTATAGGTGTCTGAGGTATACAAATGATATCTAAGCCGGAATTCTGAGGAAAGTGAAGAAAAGAAGGTCGAAATGCAAGGAAGGATAAATTATTTTGATGGTGCTTTCTAAGGTTGATTACAGGTTGGTGCATGGTTGATGCAATTGTTTATGGTACATGTTGATTACAGGTTGGTGCATGGTTGATGCACTTGTTTATGGTACAGGTTGATTACAGGTTGATTATAGGTTGAGGTACAGGTTGATGCATGGTTCATACTTATTGGTACAGGTTTATAGCAGTATATCTCACAGTGATAGTGTGACAGTGGTTCCATCATTCTACTTCTACTTCAGGGTGGCAGGACAGGGCAAGGACAGGTGGTTGTAGCCACCTTCCAGTTGTATCCGAAGAACATTGTTGTAGCCTCCTCCTAGTTGTAGCCAGAGATTTGGGGAGTTGGAGCTTCCCTCAGGTTGTAGCCTAAGAAACTAGGAGGTTGGAGCCTCCTTCCAGTTGCAGCTGGAAAACAAAGGAAGTTGGTGCTTCCAATGAATGTAATTCTTCAAGACATATAAGAAAAAGCATTCTGTGGTTTTCTCCTGATTTGGGTTTCCACGTAAAACACTGGTGTACTGTGCATGTGTGTGATTGTTTATTTATTACTTCTCATTATTGGATAATAATTCTACCTTGATGTAACATTTGAAGAAAAAGGATTATAATTACGTTATTACTTATTCACCCCCCCTCTTAGTAATCCAACAGTTTTGAGGCCCTAAACAACATTTTTAGGGCTCACCACAATAAAAAATGCCCTTTGATAGATAGCAGCAAAATGTGTATTCCTCAGATAGACCTTTCTAATGGGCTA
The DNA here is from genome assembly GCA_010110895.2 of Picea sitchensis. Classification (NCBI taxonomy): domain Eukaryota; kingdom Viridiplantae; phylum Streptophyta; class Pinopsida; order Pinales; family Pinaceae; genus Picea; species Picea sitchensis. The sequence continues at coordinate 56,401 of SNQJ01S0021980.1, forward strand.
TCGTGCACCAAAAATGGAGATCGTATGCAAAAGTTACGACCCCAGGAAGTTGATGTACTAACTTACCCAAATGGGGCCCACATGACTTTTGGCGCTTCATCTCCTAGGGTTAGGTTTTTGGATGTCTAGGGTTTTTGACATTCCTGTTTATTGTAAAAAGGCATTTAGAGCCTCATTGTAATCATCTTCTTGCGAATGAGCACAACCGTCACATTTCTTCTCAGAGATAAGCCACCACCATTCCAACAAGCTTGTTTTTCACTGCATTTTACAATTTCAGATTATTTCCTTATTGAATAGAAAACTAGTTTTACTTTATCTCTATTATTCTGTGTTAAGCATCTTTTAATAATCTGTATTCATTTCGTTCTTCTCATAAAATCTGGATCAATGCCCTTGGGGATGTTTTAGGATAGAAGGAGGTTCATCTATCTTATGTTATTTATTACAATAGCAAAAATCTATCGCCGGACGAGCTTAACTATACCGTCACAGAAAAATAATTATTAGCTATCGTACATGCTATTAAAAAATTTAGGTATTATATTATGGGCTATGAAGCTTTTATTCACACCGACCATTCTGCCATCAAATTTCTAATGAATAAACCCATTACAAATAGTAGGATCACTAGGTGGTTACTATTGCTACAGGAATTTAACATTACCATTGTGGATAGTCCCAGTAAAGAAAATTTAGTTGCATATTTTCTCTCTCAAATCCATAATAATGATGAAAATGCTCCTATAGATAATAGTTTTCTTGACGAGCATTTGTTTTTTGTTTCCACTAACATTATGTGGTTTGCAGACATAGCCAATTATTTGGCCACAGGAAAGTTGCCTCAACACCTCTCTCCAAGGGAAAAGCAGTAAATTGACAAGAATAGTGTCACTTATTCATGGATCGAGGGAGATGTCTTCCGTACTAAGCCATATATGTTTATTAGAAGGTGTGTACGACATGATGAGACATATTAAATTTTGACAGCCTTCCATTATGGACCCTGTGGAGGCCATTTCATCAATAAGAGAACTGCCTACAAGGTGCTCCATCAAGGATATTGTTGGTCAACAATGTTTAAGGATGCCATAAAATATGTAAGTAGCTGTGACAACTGTCAAAGAATGGGTAAGCCAGTGCGAGTTGATGAGATTCCCTTACAAACCCAAGTGCTTATCAAACCTTTTGAGAGATGGTCCTTATATTTTATGGGGCCAGTCTCCCCTCCATAACGAAAGAAAAGGTACATTTTAGTTTTCATTGATTATGTAACTAAGTGGGTAGAAGCAAAATCTCTTCATTCTTCTAGTGAAAATCAGTTACATATTTTCTTTATGAAGATATTTTTACTCGCTTTAGTATCCCAAGGGAAATTGTGACAGATAACGGAGCACAATTCACATCCAAATCAATGCAGACCCTCACTCAACAATACTAGATAAAGCATTACAAATATTCTCCATATCACCTACAGGGAAACAAGTTAGTTGAGTCTACAAACAAGGTGTTCGAAGAAATTCTAACCAATATAGTCTAACTGCATCACAAAGATTGGGCAAACGGGCTTCCGGAGGTACTATGGGCTTATATAACCACATGGAGAAATACCACAGGCTTTACTCCGTACGATTTGGTGTATCACAAGAGTGTTCTTTTGCCTATTGAGCTTCAAGTGAAGACCTTTAGGATAGTTGCACAATTGGGCATAGATTTATCAGATGCAAAGAAATAAAGAATAGCTCAACTCAATGAACTAGATGAAAATAGGAAAGATGAATTTCAACACGCTATTCTAGTACAGGAAAAATGAGCTCGATGGCATGATAAATTCATCAGGAAGAAGGTTTTCAAGACCGGTGATTGGGCCCTCCTCTTTGATTCTCAGTTTAAAAATTTCAGAGGAAATCTCACTACGAGGTGGTTGGGACCTTATGAAATTGAGACTATCTTCAAAAATGGATCAGACATGATTAAAACAATTGATGATCAACAAATCTCTTTTGTGGTCAATGGTCATCGGCTGAGATTGTATCACATGCCTATGTCCAAGAAAAATTGTGTACAATATATTTTGCAGCACTCTGAAATGGAGGTAGTGGGTAGGGGGTCTCCCTCTCCCTCTCTAACATCTGTTTGAATCCTTTCCTTTTAGCTTTTTGAATGTATGTACACAAGAAAATTCAAAAAATATACAAAAAAATTTTATAAAACAAAGAATATATGTGTGTGTGTGTGTGTGTGTGTGTGTGTAAGAACAAAGTAAAGAAAAAAAATAGTCTAGCTATGAATATTAGTTTACTGACGTAGTTAGACAAGGGCTTGTCTGAAAACCAACTTGCTAGTAGGCTGGCCCATAATAAAATTGTTGCTCTCAATTGTCATATTTTACGTCATGCTCTTCAAATCGTTTTGTTTACTCTCGTATCAGATGATAGGGGATGCATTAAGGCCCTCCTTCTGAGAACTTTGCCTCCATCAACTTTAGCACATCATATGGGGCATCAAAGTCAGATATTTGGATGGTACCTTTGGGCTTTGATACATCAATGGCAAGTTCCCTCACCGACAACAGTGGGGATTCATTAATGCCTCCTGTTTGTCAAATCTTGTAGGACATTCGACATCAACTCATTAATTCATTCCCAACAAGTTGTACCAGGGGCACCTTGACTCTCATCATCATCAATGGTGAATAATATTTCATTGGTTAACAACTTTCATTATTAGTTGGTAATCCAATTATTTCCCTCCATGTTCGACAACAACACATATTTCACATGGATGGATTTGTGCCAAAGGTTCGAGTTCGTGGTGAAGACTATTTAGTTAGGATATTGATGACAGTCTGCAAAAATCAGTGTGAATAAAATAGAGGTTGGCTATAGGACAGTTGTGACATGTAATTTGTCTCAAAAAAAGGTGGTTGTCTACCTTCTCAGTAGATTTCCCGCTAAGAGCTTAGATTTCTTCCTAGATACAAAGCTTGGGACATGGTCTAGTTTTGGCTATCCATCCTGTGTTTCTTCACTTCTGCTACATTTATTTTCGCCACCACCATTCTGACATCTTGGATCAATCTACTTTCAGTAGCGGATACACCAGAGGGGCAATTCAACATCAACAGTTTCTATCCTTCTTTTGGTTTTCAGTTTTGGATTCCAACATTCTCAATAAGTTCAAAATTCCTTAGATTTCCAAACATTTTCTGAGCAAGTATAGAAATTAAAATTTATTCATGATATCTTACAACACTATATTTTCACATTAGAGAGTATTCAGAGCAAAGCAACAGTGTGTTCATGGCATCATAGGAGAAAAAAAGTACCCTACAATATTCTCGCACCAAAATAGGAAATGCAGTGTAGGTACCGGAATACTGTAACTACACTCTAAAAGATATTTTTTTTAAGGGCATAAAAGAGTATGAATTTATCCTTCATCTTTGGGCACCTGCAACATTGACACAACAACAACAACAGTCTCATCATTCCCTATATCCATACAGATCATGCATCTATAGTTAAAAAATGGGTAATGACTTATTAAGGTAAAATTGCTTTTGAATTATGGTTAATTTATTAGGAACAAAGGATATCATTTAAACAAAATTCTCATACTTTTCTAACCCATCCTTGTACTCCATATTTAGTATTCTAATTTCATTCATCCATTCACCATGTGTTACAATTATGATCCTTAAAACCTATGACTCATATCTATGTGCACAGTATAACATTTTCCACCCTTATATGCTTTGTCTGTATGTATCGTATCTCCTTCTATCTATATACCCCACTTATACATACCATGTATCCACTACGATCATGCACCTCTCGATCTTGTAAAGGGTTCACTAGTCATATGCAACAAATGGTGTAATTATTTAAAGTCACCTTAGTCTTCCATGGTGGTTGATTCTTGCACGATTTAATTTTGTTGTTTCCACATGTATCAGTGTTGACACTTTATGATGGGAAATTTGAGACCTTGGAATGACCCCCACTAAATCTGCATGAACTAAAATTATCATTCCTGTCCCAAGTCTCCCTTCCATCATTACCACGCAGTAAATTCATACAACTCCATCATGGAGCTCGTTTGGAATCATCGCAAGGATTCCAAACGAGCCCAAGTTATCATTTTGACTTCCATCCACCTGCATATCATAAATATTGCATATTGTTGAAACCTTGTGCTTTCAATATCTCCATTTAACTATGTTGCAAAGTTGTTCACATTTATAAACAAAACCCTTCCCATTCTCCGCAGTGTTTGTTAACTTGGCCAAGGTAATACCCCTGTTGGAACCCACATTTGAAGATGGTGGTAGATCGCCATGAGAATGCATCTCGATAGGCTCTCGAAGCCATACAAGAGTATCACATGTGCAAGAAAATGTTTAAGGAAGCAAGATGACGCCTCTTCTTTGCTAAATTTTGGGGCTTTAATGATAAGGTTTCCCTTCAGTTAACGCATAGTTTTAATGGACGATTGGCTAGGGTTGGGAATTTAGAAATTGAAGTGAGAGAGGAATCCCTAGCCAATGTCATGTGTCTCCCCATAACCAGAGAGCATTGGTTCAAGAAATTAACGCTTGGGAAGGAGACTTGCAATCAGTTCCTGAAAGCATAACATCAAAACACGACCTGGGAAAAGGTGGTTCCAAGAGCATGCATTGTGGGTGAATGGAAGGCCCCATTGGAAATCCTGCAGAGGTATTTAACCTACGATGGGAGGTATACTCTTACATATCGGTATCATATTCGAATCTTACTGCATTTTGAAGCTAAGGATCTAATCGTTTTTCCTTACTACCTTTGGAAGATTTTGTAGAAGATGTCTAAAATGGTCAAGAAAAATAGTCAAAACCCTCAGAATAGCCTATACCACCATGGTTTGATGAAATTGTTAGTGGAGGTCGAGCTTTGTAAAAGAAATGAAACTTGGGAACACATTTTGAATACATATGCATTTGTAGACCAGATACCTATAACTGTGGTGAAGAGTCCAAAGAAATTGGGTAGAAATACAAAGAGGAAGGACTGTGTTGAAGACCTCGTCTCTCTCAGAGCCAAGGGCTTCATCTCTCACCTGAAAAACTAAGGAATTTCAAATATTCAAAGGGATCTTCAATTGTTAAACCATTGTTTGCACCTCCTCTAGTTCGTGGGATCACTCAAAACATGGTGAAACAAGGAAATGCATAGATTTCCTTGCCAAAGGAAGAAGTGCACTTGAAGAAGGGGGATAAACCAACCCCCATATATCCACAACCTGCAACAAGGGAAGTCCTGATTTCTTTAGATTATGAGGACACCTTGTCTATTGCAAAGCTCCTCAAAACTACCAAGCGACCAAAGATTAAGGGTCAGACTCTGTTGCATAAATCATCCTCAAAACCTAGTCACCAAGAAACTAATGACCCCGTTGAACCAGACACACCAACAAAAGGACATGTACAATTTTCCATCTCTCTATAGGAAGAGAAGGGTAATGAAAGAGTGTTTGAGGATATTCAACAACCTGTTGAGAAGAAAAATAAACCCGGAACTCCAAAGACCACAAGCATAATTATTCCTGGACCTTCCAAGAGGGGATTGGATGATTATGAAGGCTCAAATGTTTCTTTAGCAGATTTTGTTGTTGAAGGACCCTTGGATAAGAAACTTAAGAAGAAAGGAAAGAAGATTAGAAAGCTGGAACAAGAAGTGATAGAATTGTCTACTTTGAACAGGTGCATAGAAAGAGAAAATAAACAGTTAAAAGGGCAAAGCAAGAAGTTGCAAGAACTTGAGAAACTCCAGTCAGAAAATAAGAAGATCAATAGAAATATGCATAAATTGCTTCAACCAGAGAAATCAAGAAGGAGTGGCAAGTTGGGAAAGAAAGACTCGGGCCTCAACATTCTGATCAATGCAACAGGGCTCTCTTAATGGTTGAAGAGGGTAGACTTCAATTTTGATCAGTTTTGTGGTGTATTTGCATAAGGACATGCAAATGGTTAGGTGTGGGGGTAATGTTGAGATCCCATTTTATCACTCACTAGACACATTTTGGCCACCAATTCCTATCTATGCATCTAAACCTAATTTACTGTCATCTATTTTCACCTTTTTGCTAGCTTAAGACCTTTGACAAGTGCATGAGGTAAAAGTTGTTTTATTTTGATATTTTTATGAGTTCTTAGTAGATTAATAAGGATTCTTAAGCTATATTTTATCAATGATAAAAGTTATTCTCACCTTTTTACTATAACAGTTGTTCCTGCACCATTTCAGGCATTCCAGTACCAATACAAACATTCTGATACCTGAGTTTCTAACTTCTCCTATTTGCACACTCCCAAATTGGATTTGGCCATATGGATATTGTTGATATGAATGTCGAGATGGATGTTGACCTATTAATTCATGTCAAACCTTCTCCTTGTCAATGCGAGACCTCAAGTAAATGGATTGTGATGATTGTCTGAGTTTCTTTTTGTCAAGTTGCCTTATGTTTTGATGAATGATTGATAGGTTAACTAGCTCTCTTTCTCCTTGGGAGACAGATTAGGATATATTTATGTCCTTTGCCGTGTTTGTAGTTCATCAACTTACGAACCCGTTTGACAATTAAAAGGGGTTTTAATACAATAATTAATTTACCCAACAATCTCTAGATGGCAGTTTTAAATGGATGATTTGAAATTTTGTTATGATAAAGTTATAGGATTTGAATTTCAGTGAAAAATTATGGAAAACAAATTTCAAAAAATTGGAAAATACTATTGGTTTTAGTTTTAATTCGTTATTAGTTAGGGGTTAATGGACTATAGCAATGAGTTTGTTTTTTATGTGACATTAATTTGCTTTTTACCGTAAATTTGTGTATGCAATGTAATGTTTAACATAGGAAAACAAATATATATTTTTGGATATAATAAAAATATTTGTGTTTTTCATTTCTAATTGATTGATAGAATTGAAGTGTTATTGCTCCCTTCACTTCTTTCAATATGTAGAATTAATTACATAATCAATGAATTTCACCAATCACCACATCTAAATATAAAAAAGTTGTACTATGTATTTATTATTATGCATTATTATATTTATTATCTAATATATTATTTATTATTATATTTATATTTTATTTTTATCTAATATATTGTTTAGATTATATCTATTATATAATATAATAAATATTATATAAAAATATATATTATTAAATTTGAAATGTTTATTTTCAAAAAGAAAAATTGAATATTTTAAAAATGTAATTTGCATTTGGTTAGCTTAACTTAATTGGAAGGAAATTTAGGTTAATCCAAAAACCATACAACATCCACATTAAAGTAAAAATGTGGTCAGAGATGACAAATAAGGCATATACCAAATCAATGTTAATTTTTTTCATNAAAATCTTTACAAATTGATTTCTTTTAAGACTATGAAACTAGCCCCTAGTTAACATATTGTTCATGTTTCACAGTAATCATCATCATCAATAATTATAGGGTGTTAGCTATCATCTTCATTTCTAAATCTATTTGGGAGAAACTAAGCTGCCACAGCTCTTGTTTGCTTTTAGTTTTGATATTGATTTTGATTTATGATGTTTTGGTGATAGTTTTATAAGTCCCAACTTTATGCACAAATTCAAATATAAACTTTTCATGGAAGATAATTGTCCTACATCGATTTGTAAATGCTCATGGAGGAGAAGTAAACAATGAGAAAATCCATATTTGTGGATGGAATATAAGTGGACTCCACAATTAAAAGGGGTTTTAATACAATAATTAATTTACCCAACAATCTCTAGATGGCAGTTTTAAATGGATGAGATTGAAATTTTGTTATGATAAAGTTATAGGATTTGAATTTCAGTGAAAAATTATGGAATATAAGTGGACTTCTTCTTCAAAACATGTGAAGAATTTTAGACTTCTCATACTTACCAATTTGAGGTAGCCCATAACTACAGGCACGAAATGAATGGATGTATGTCTTTCCTAGGCAGTAGGACAAGGTCACCACTCCGCCTATCAGTGAATGTCATGGTAAGAGGTTTTCAGTTCGAGTTCTGTCGGTTGTTTTTGAATCTTGATATTCCATTTATGTTTTGAGTTTTTTCGTTTTTACTCAGTGGAAAAGGAAGATGCCGCACTTGGAATCGAAAGTACGAATGTTAGATCGATCTTCAACAGAAAACGAATATTAAATCGATGTCCAACTCCATGTTTCGTGAGTTATGTATCTATGGAGAGGACAACACTAATTACTCTGAGGGATGAATTGACCGTGTCTCTCCACGTGAACAGGCTCGGATTCACTTCCCACAGATTCTTTTAGCATAAGCCTCCTTCACCTCAGACTGCGATCCTATTTCTTAAGCTTTTGGGGGCACTGCAATGAGGAGGATCTGAAGCTGAGATTTGATATGATGGGAAAGTCCAGTCAATTCTTATTCGGCTTTTGACATTAGCGCAGTAGGAGAATCATTAGAGATTTCTTCTTCAGGGAATGTCGATAACTCCCATGGGATGAAAAAGTGCAGAAGGCTCCCCATGGAACAAGCAAGGGCGTTGGAGAAGAGTTTTGAGTTGGGAAAGGTACTGGAAGCCGGAAAGAAAGAGAAGCAATCATATGCAATAAACCTATCTAGGATAATTGTTTAGTAAAGAAATCATATGCAATAAACCTAATAGATTTAAAAATTTTCACCATGTAATTCCGTTAATCATATCGTTCGGACAGGGCCGTGAATTATTTACTGAACCAGAGATTTTCATGAGCCTTATGTTAATTAGGGTTTTGTGTCAATTAGGGTTTTATTTAACTAGGGGCCCGTGAATTATTTACTGAACCAGAGATTTTCATGAGCCTTATGTTAATTAGGGTTTTGTGTCAATTAGGGTTTTATTTAACTAGGGCAGATTTTTACTGTGTTGAAAATTTTACAAGCCAAAATCTTTTAGTGAAAACTTTTTCAGTGTTTACCAACCACGAGTTTGCAGCTGTGCTAGTCTAAACTATTTCCAATTTAAAAATCATAATGTAACCTCCATAATTATCAAACAAATAAATAAAAATACACAAATTCACAACCCATCTTATAAATCATAGTTTATATCTCACATACTTATTTAATGAGTAAATATTAAACAAAGTCACCATAAACAAATTTAAAATACTTTGTTAAGTCCAACCTGATTCACTTTATTTTCACCCAACATATTATAAACCAAAGCCATACAAATTAAATGTTAAACAAAAGTGAAAAAACGATTTTGAATCCAGCCAAATCAAGGCAAAGCAACAGTGATTTACTTTACTTTCACAAAAGATATTCTTATTAACACTTTTACTTTCACAAAAGATATTCTTATTAACAAAATACATACCTAAAAGATATGGTTATTAACAAACGACATACCTGTAACAGTATGGGGCACACTTTATTGGTCATTATCAAGTGAGAGACCATTTTATGCAGCTAGTTAAAGATTCAGACAATAAGAATCATTAGTAATATTCACAATTTTAGTATGTTAGAAATTGTGACAACTAAAGTTTTTAGTAGAGTACATTGCATTAGAATTAAACTTTACTTCAAATTCCACATTTCATCCTTTACTGTATGATAGAATATTCATCCGTGAATGATTGAAATTTCAAAGTGTTGTATCCAAAGCCAGTGATTTACTATTTAAAATATTAAAAAAATCATAAAATATTAATAAAATATTAAAATATGAAATGAAATGTGGAGACATTTTATATAAAAATGTTTAAAAATAATATTTTTTATAAACAACTTATAATTATAAAAAATATTATTTTTAAACATTTGTCTTGTAGCGTTGTTAAAGAGTAGTGTTGTCTTGTGTCTTTTTCCATCCCTTTTTTGAAACTAGACTCAAGATAAAAATACTTGATAGAAACCGCTCCAACCCACTGCATCGCTGAAAGAAATGGATCGCTCGCAGGATTCGACCGATTCATCAAGAAACCTGAAACATCAGGATTGGCCACACCGAAGAGTATTAGCTAAACCAACAGATAATCCCTTCAGTTAATGCTAGTCCTAGTAGGTAGGGTTTTTGGCCATAGATAGCTATCCCATTTCAGATTCCATTGTCCCAATGATCGATGTGCTTTACGGAGTTCCGTGGCGAAACTAGACGGCGAGCAATATCCAGCCTGCTGCAGAGTCTTTAAGACTCTGCAGACTGGATGTCCGTGCAACCACTCCCGTGCGCTTCATACCTTGGCCATCCATGTTGCATCCGCACCCATTATTCACCATGAAGGATGGCCATCCGACCGCCACCAGCATGCCCATTTATTCCGGTTGCCAAAATCTCCGGCGAATCCGCCCAATCTTCCCGTCAGCCCACCTCCAGTAAACGTCGTTAAGGCACGGCGTTAACCCCTCTCGTCAGGAATTTAATGGAGTTGGTGAATTCAAATTTTAAATTTAAAATCTAAATGGAGGGAATGGATACCCGCACCTATGATCATTTCTGCATATGTAATCCAGAACACACAGAGCAATCGTTTAAGAAGCTAGACATAACCAGTATTTTTTGGTATGTATGTAAGAAGCTAGACATAGACATAGACATCGAGAGTAGAGGACTTGTGAAAGCTTCAAATTGTTGAGATCTTTGGAGGCGATTGACGTTTCTTGGTGTAAGAAGCTCAAGAGCATACAAGGATTGGRGCAGTTGACAAARCTTTGTATACAGAATATTGTWTTTGCAAGGAAATACCAGATCTGMCAGGKTCGTTAAAGTAAGCTYAATGCYCGTAACCGTCCCAAATTGCAGTGGATTGAGGGGGTTTTTTTTAGCAGYTTTGTCAATGTTTGAAGGAAAGCCTCCACATAAAATGGTAGTAYTGTGTTATGAAGAACAGAGCAAAAGTAGCAGTTGTCCACTTTTTCTGTGTCTTGAAAGTGTTCAATGTTTGAAGGAAAGCCTCCACATAAAATGGTAGTACTGTGTTATGAAGAACAGAGCAAAAGTAGCAGTTGTCCACTTTTTCTGTGTCTTCAAAGTGTTCAATGTTTGAAGGAAAGCCTCCACATAAAATGGTAGTACTGTGTTATGAAGAACAGAGCAAAAGTAGCAGTTGTCCGCTTTTTCTGTGTCTTCAAAGTGTTCAATGGTTGTAAAAATAGCACAGGAGTAGACCGAACTATCTGGTAAAGCGGGTAGTTCTATTTTGTTCTATCTGTAAATAAGATGGTAGTTCATATTCTATGGAAGCTTTGCATTTCTAATATATGTTTTTCTGCAAAGCTTAATGTAGATATATGTTTATAGTCTAATATAATAATGAGCAATGCTGCAAACTTTATTTTGGATATTTACTATATCTATGTCGATTTCTGTTTCTGTCACATTTTTTTTATATCATATAGCAAGATAGGAGAGTATACGAGGTTGCTTCAATGGTCAGTGGTGATGAAATTTCTTCAAACTTGATCCTTCAATATGTTAAATAAGCTGTAGACTAAACTCTTTTTAAATTTGGGTTTTTTTTTTTTTTTTTGATATTATTTGTTTAATTTTGTTAAAAATCTTGTGAGATTCA
>SNQJ01S0021980.1:75481-92874 GCA_010110895.2 Picea sitchensis
GTCTTCATAAGCTCTGTTTGTATGGTTGACTCGCTCTGTCATGCATAAGTTTTATCGATTTCTGGATTGGTTGTGATTAAATTTAGTTTGATTAACCATATTTGAATTGGAATGTGTTGTTACGGTTTTTCTATTCTTGGAACACAAATGATATCTCTGTTCGATTTGATTATATCTTACGCGATGCCATGAACCAATCGGTTGACTGTGTTAATTGAAATTTCTATGTTGAGACCGATTCGTATGTCATTTGTTCATGATCAAATTTCGAATGGATAATAATTGTTACGATGTGAGTTGGATTCCAATGATAACATATGTTTGATTCGATTACAGAAATGGGTTGATTATATCAAATCTTTTGATTTGTTTCTATAATTAAATATCTCATTTGATTATTCTGTCAAAACCCTGTTATCAACTATAGGGTGATCTAACGAGAACACTGTTGAATCGATGTTTGTGGAATTAGTCCGATAACATTGGAAGCAATTCATGTATTGTGTTTTTAATAGGAAGATATCGATCTGCTGTTCTGATTTCATTTAGGCAATTACAGTTATGAATTTATTTGTGAGTTGTTGGAAGCACAACAAATGAAGACTGTGGTTGGATTCTATTCGATACAGTCATGTGTCAAATCGTTAATGCTTTCTATGATTGGTAATAATATGAATCATATGCTAGTCGATAATATTGGTTTGTATCTCATACGATTTGGTTCGTCATTAATGACATTCCTGGAACCTGTTTGTTAAGATTTGATTTGATTTTATGAACAATTGGGAAAACAGAGCATTTTTATTTTGTGTCGATTTTATCTCTACCCTGTCCCGATTGTACTCTGTTCGATTTTATTTTATTTAATTATTAGTAATAGGTTAATGATTGCAAAGTGATTAGGTTCGATTTGATTTGATTTATATCTGGTCATGTTACTATTCTAGACCAGCTACAGAATCAAACGATTCTGTAGCCAAGTCTATAGAATCAATTTTGTTATTATTTTTGAATAAAACAATCTTCTAACTTGATTCTGGTGTCTATTGCAGGGCAATTCGAATTTGCAAGGGATACTATGCGCAGTTAGGGGATAATCTACAGATTTTACTTGCTTTTTAGTTACTTAGTTTAAGGGATTTTGGGATTATTCCCAGATTATGTAAAATTGTTTACTATTATTCACAAGGGTGTTTTACCTTGTGAAAAACTTATTTAAACCTATGATTTTGTAATAATCAAACAATCCTCAGTTGGGGAGAACAAGGATATGTAACGTTGATTCAAACTGGAGCAGAATTGATGCGTTGTTATATCTTTTGCTTCTCAATACATTGACACTTTGTTCTAATTTTTGTATATCATTTTGGTTTCTGGTTTAGTATCACTTTGCTGTCTAAATCGAATTCAAGTGATATAATTTTTCATTATTATGCATACCTTGTTACTTCCAATTTGATAAAAGACATAATAGTTAAGGATTCAGTTTATGAATGATAGCTTTGTCTTCTTTATGAATTGAATTATCATATATGAATTTGTTGCATAATAGGTTTCCCTTTTGCACAAATTTATAATCAGGAAACTGTTATGATTTCTTTTATGTTTTGTTTGTCCTGTAACCAACTTCAGGAAGCATTATAGCTGATCCTTTGCGAGAAGCTCAAGGGCTAAATGGTGTGAATTTCTTCCTCCAAACAGCTTACGAAGTAATCATACACAGGGCAGACTTGGAGCGTATCCATGTCAATTAGTTAGGCGTTTACTGTTTATGTTAGATAGTTTAATATAAAAGTTAGTTTAATTAGATTTATATTACATTGTTTAATATCAGTAAGATAGATTAGATTGCTTAATTTCAGTAGTTTTTATTTTCTTTTCATAAAATATAAAAGATAAAAAAGAGATTCTTGGTTGTCTTAGGGCAGCGAACACATGAGTTTTGCAGGTTTTAATTAAATCTATAGTTTGTCTATAATTGTACATTTGTGAATAGGAAATAACACGGCTGACAATTAAGTAGTTGATTTAAGTTATTATAATCATAGTTAGTATATTGTAGTTAGTAATTCATAGTTAGATTAGCATAGTTAAGTTAAGTTTGTTTTATTAGTTTCTAGTTTCCTCTATTTTAGTTTGTTTTCTTTTTAGTTAGTTAGTTTGTTTTATTTTCTTTTATTAGTTTCTAGTTTCCTTAGTTTAGATTATTTAGCTTAAATCACTTTTCTCTTTGGTTTCATTAGGAGACCTTAGAGCGGCCAACGGAGCCGTTAAAATCGTCAGGGTGGTCCATACCAAACGGCTTGGGTTATTTAGACAACCCCGGACCGGTTCCACTCTCCCAGTTGACGGATGGACTGTTTCACCCGTCAACAGTAGCTTTGATGTCATGGCACCAATTCACCATATTCATGCCATTTCCAGTGAGTCTTCATCATTGATGAGGTTTGTTCCTTTCCATACTTCATATTTCAACGACCCTTGGACCCTACCTTCCCCGACTATGTCATATGAAGGTCAGTCACACATTTGGGTGGTAATTCCACTGTCAGCAGCAGAATTTGTGTATCGGGATATTCTTGACACTATTGTTCACCCGGATCCTACCTCCTCATGGATGGATGAGGTGGATCCTATTTTAGATCCCATATTTTTCGCATGATTTCCTTGATGATACTTTACCTTTGGATGAAGACATATTAGAGGCCATGTCTGGTCCTGATAGGCCTTGGGACGATATGCATCATCGATCATATTTCGATCATATGATAATTAGGATGATTTTAAATCTACCTTGAGTGAGATGGTCGATCACGATGTGTCTCCCATAGATACGCATGGTATTTATGCCGAAGGAAACATGGCGAACATTTCTCCTATCGTCATGATCGACATCTCTCATATCCCTGGTAAAATTAAGAACATATATATTGGTGTGGATTGTTCGCGTGAAGAAATTCATATCTACACTGATCTCTTCAAAGAATTATAAGATGTTTTCACTTGGTCATATGAAGAGATGCTAGGGATCGACCCTACCATTGTTTATTATGATATTAAAACCTATTCGGATGCTAAACCTATTTGGAAACATCTTAGAGATGTTAATCCTAGGAAGGCCACCACCATTAAGGAAAAGGTAGAGAAGCTAATTAATGTTGGTTTCATCTACCCGGTTCCCTTGACTGAATAAGTGTCTAATCCCATTCCTGTAAATAAAAAGAAGGGAACCATCCGCATGTGTATGGATTTTAGAGACCTGAACAAGGAATTTCCTAAAGATAACTTCTCGACTCTTTTCATTGACCAGATTATTGACGATTCTGCAGAAAGTGAAGTATTTTATTTTATGGACGAATTTTTAGGGTATAATCAAATTCAGATCAAAACCGAGGATCAACATAAGACGACATTTATTTGTACTTGGGGTAATTTCGCATACCATAAAATTCCTTTCAGTCTTAAAAACATTGTAGCAACCTTCCAACGTGCCATGACCTTTTCATTTCACGATCTTAAGCATATTGTCGAAGATCACTTAGATGATATTGTTTCTCACTCTCACAAGAGAATAGATCACTCCACTCACCTTTGATTAGTATTTTAGAGATGTCATTATTATCACATTCAGTTGAACCCTCACAAGTGCATTTTATGCATTAGTTATGGTCGACTTTTAGGATTCATAGTGTCTGAGAATGGGATCATGGTGAATCCTATGAAGGTTGAGGCAATACTTTGATTGTCTCCCCTGCACAAAATTCGACAACTTCAAGGTTTACAGGGGAAGGCTAGCTTCATGCATCATTTCATACTGAACTATGCCAATTTAACTAAAGGTTTCATGTGTCTTTTGAAGAAGGACACTATGTTTATATGGGATGAGTGAGCCCAGGAATCCTTCGATGCTCTTAAGAAAGATTTGGTATCGGTGCCTCTGCTAAAGCCTCTGGACTACAATAGAGAATACTTACTTTATATCACCACATCCAAAGGGATGGTTGGTATGGTTCTATTTCAGGAGGAAGATGAGCCCCATGAGAACATTGTCTACTATCTCAATCGAAACCTAGTTGGTCCTGAACTTAAATACTCTCACGTAGAGAAGTTTTTATTGGCCGCCATACATGCGGTTAAGATATTACGACATTATATCTTACTTTGCAAAACTATTGTGGTTGGGGATATCAATCCATTTTAATACGTCCTCACCAGGTATATCATAGGGGGGAAATACAATAAGTGGATTGTTATTTTGCAAGAAATCGATCTCGATATTGCTTCTGCAAAATTTAAGAAATTGCTAGTTTTTGTCGAGTTAATATCGGACTTCCCTCGACTAGATGATGACATTTTTCATGACGATTCATTCGCGGATGAAAACATTTTCCTTATCTCCTCTTCAAACCCCTGGTATGGAGAAATTTTGATCTATCTTCAAACCTTGAAGCTACCCCAACATTTTTCGAGAGACGATCGACGACGTATACGTCATCGGGATAAAAACTACCTTATTATCGACGACACTCTGTATCGTTAAGGGATAGATAATATTTTACGTCGTTTCTTGACTCACGAGGAAGTTGAGGTTGTTCTCAATGAATTTCATAGTGGGGTATGTGGTGTTCATTTATCCGATCTTGAGACAACCCAAAATATTTTGTGAGCTAGTTATTTTTGGCCATCAATTTTTAAAGATTGTGTCGAAGCAGTAAAGAAGTGTCACCCTTACCAGGTGTTCATTCAAAAAATGTGCTCACACCCAACCCATCTTCACCCAGTCGTCACCGTAGGTCCCTTCACCAAGTGGGGGGTATATTTTATGGACTGTAACCTAGCTTCATCTCGGGGGCACCAACATATTATCGTGGTCGTGGATTATTTTACTAAATGGTAAGAGGCCATGCCTAATATTAAATCTGATAGTAAGAATGCATCATTCTTTATATTCAACTAGAATATAGCCCAATTTGGAATCCCAAGAGAGATTATCACTGATCATGTAAGTCACTTTCAGAATAAAATGATGAAAGAGTTAGCATCGAAAATGGGGTTTAAGCATGGTCATTATTCCCCTTACTATCCCCAGGAAAATGCACAAGTAGAGGCAGTGAATAAATGTAATGTCCCCATTTTGGGGCATTATAACATTACAGAGTGTTATGCCTACGAGAGTAGACAGAAAAGGGGGACAGAGAGTTCGGGAGATATTGAGGGGTTTTCTTGGACCCGACTTTCATCGTTCATCATCAGGATCCATTTCGCACAGCTTGGCTTTGGTTTCATTGCATTCCGACGATTTTCGTAATTTTGAGTTATTATGGGTCATATCTTAATTAAATTCACTAAGAAGGTCATAATGGGCATATTACTAGGAGAAACCTCTTAGTGTAATAGCTCATCGAAATCGGGAAGAAAAGCATTACAGAATAAGATGATGAGAAGTGACTTTCAGTGGCTAGAGAAGCCATAAGGATGGATAAATCACTTTTTAGAGGTAAAATGGTTAATTAATTAATTAATTAAGTGATTTAATCAAGGAATAACAAAAAAGTAAAATTCACTTAGAGAGAAAAGGTTAACAATGAATTAGGGTTTCAACAGTGAATTAGGGTTTAGGAAATCTATAAGAGAAGAGTCAGCGACCTAATTCATCAATTATGTAGATTATGACTTGTCATTGAGGAGAGAGGCACATCTCAGGAGAGATAGTTCAGTGGATTCTAGGAGGAAGACACCAGTTGGTTGATTTCGGTGTTGAGAGACACACCCTAGTCACTGGGAAGATCACACAGGTCTTCCATCCTTCTTCAGCAGTAGTTACACAGGGTCTAGCAGCAAGGGCGCACTTATCCAGGGTGAAGGCGCAGCTCCTGAGGAGGTTTAGTGGATCGACTTTTCCCATCCAAGCAGATTTCATAGATTCCCCTCTGACCCAGTTGATAGGAAGGCAAGGCGCATATTTTTCCTGGTTCCTCGTTAGATTCCAACTTTTGGCAGACACATTTGGGGTTCCTGAGCGAGCATCAGATCAGATTCAGGGAAACCCTTCTAACCCATTTCCCAATAGACCAAGGCGATCATTTTGAGATAAATCTCAGCCGATTCCGATGATGGAATCACTAGGGTGCATTTTGATAGTGAGAGAGGGGTGCATTCCCCCAGGGGAATCCATCCGGGGTCCAGATCCACCAACAGAGGGGTCGGTCAGTGACCAATACTGATAGCTAGAGCAGGGTGCACCATTTGGGACAGTTTCCAAGCCATTCTGAGAGGTATAGTCACTAGGGAAAACTTTCCTAACTTCCAGCAGTTACCATGCGAGCTGCCATAGTTCTAGCTCATCCATTGATCCCGAAGTGCTCATCTATTATCGGGTATTATCATTTAGTTTTCTTATTGTATTCTGGCTAAGACCCTTTTGTATTTTTATCTAGTTGAGTGATTCATTTTATTCAGCCGCATTCGGCATTTTTACTCCGTAGATATATCATACTATAAAATTTGCATTCCTTTGTCGCATTTGTTATTTGTATGACCATTTATATGATGTAAATAATTAATCCTACACAAACATTAGCAGTGTTTCCTAGACTAGCCAAGTCAGGAACATTACAATAAATATCTCAAGACCATTTTGCAAAAAACTGTCAACCAGAGAAAATTTGACTGACATCTGATGCTTTACCTTGCACTTTGGGCATACCGAATCTCAGTAAATACTTCCATTGGTTTCTCTCCTTTTCATTTAGTACATGGTGTGGAGTCGATTCTTCCCATTGAATGTGAAATCCCTTCCCTTAAGTTGGTAATTGAGCTCCTACCTGACACATTCGATATTGAAGAATGCCTCGTGCACCTAGCGCACCTCGATGAGTAGCGACGATACGTCGCTACGACTATCGAAGTGAATAAACAATGTGTTAAGGTTCAATATGATAATTCCATCTATCCTCGGCAGTACACTGAGGGTGACTTGGTCCTCCTTTATGACCAAACCAAAGAACCATTGGGGGAAGGTAAGTTCAACCCCATGTAGCACAGTCCTTATGTCATGTGACATGTCTTAGATAAAGAAGCCTGCGAATTAGAATATTATGAAGGGAATATGTTGGATGAGCCCAAAAGTGGGCTCTACCATAAAAGGTATTACGCTTGAGCCTTCAAAATTGGGCGTGACCTTTGTATACTAGTGTATCCTTTGTATGCCAGTTGTCATACACAAAACATGGCTTCTTCCGCTTAGGTCATTTACTCACCCGAGGGCCAACTGGTGTCTTCAGGTGGCATTCATCTGGAGCCATCAATGAATAATGTGGTTGAGTATAGTGTCTCTATAGAGCTATTACGTGATGCCATTTCACATGGTGTTCAATATTTAGAAGTTATCCTAGACTCCCAGTTAGTCGTATATCAGTTGAACGATAGTTATCGTGTGTGATATCCTACTCTACTCCGACAATTCCTACGAGTACGAATTTTGGAATGATACTTTGATTTTATTACTTATAATCACATCCCTAGAAGTTCTAATCATGTATTCGATGCATATGCTAATTATATTTTAGATTGGAATTTGTCACATAAATAATAAAAGAAAATACATTCATACATTTACACATTGTAACATATATAAGTAAAGTTGAAGACCAATTTTTTATATTTCATCCTTTCGAGTTCAAAAAATATGGTGTCATAGTACAAAATGGGGCTCACACCCTCAAAATTACATATATGGTTGATATATAGCATGACCATGGAATCTATGTCTGTGGCCCTGGATGCGTATCATGATAGAACACTATGGAATTTGCAAGACGTCGGAAGAGTCGCATCCACGCACGGGGTAGACCCACCAACTGTCACTGCATCGCCTCTGGCATATCCTCCACTTGAACCATAGGAATCATGTGTGTCAATCAAGACAGGTTCCCCTACACATTATGTATCACTCTCTTTGTGTCCCCATCTACTATCTCATCTCCTCGGCCCCTTCATCGATGTCACGGGAAGCCCTCTAGCCTCTGCGGACTACGTCTGTGCAACAAAGAAATAGTTAATACTTGATACCATGAAAAAAAAATTGTTTTTTTTTTAATTTTTCCTTTATCAAAATTGAAAAAGACAAAAAAATGAAATATGTAAAATCATTTCTTACCAATATCACCATAGGTGGAACCTGGTGGAAAATGCATGTTAGGATCCCCTTTGTAGTCGATTCCTCCATAAGGATAGTCATCAATGGATATGACCTATAAGTTCCACCAGAAAAATAACTCATCATTATAGGGGGTTGGCACCCTACCACCTCCTATCCTCCTCATCACATCGGTCCACCGTGACATGGTTGGGTCACACAGTCTGTGTGGAGTAATCTCTAATCTAGGGCTCAAATCTGGAACCCTCTTAAAGAAAAAACTGCAAAGTATGGATGCAAATCCAAAATTTCTCATTCGTCCTTGTTTTCAATCCGTCAAATAGCTCTTCATGTTAGCCATCAATGAGATACACTAGTCATAAACACAAGGTCTCAAACACTCCACCGCGTAGAACATGAGTGGCCTCGATTACTAGTGCAATGAGGCCGACCCCAAAATCCATGTGAGTACAAGCACAACGATCTTTAAACTCAGGTTCTCAATCTCCCTGATAGGGAGTTGGCTCCCTACTTTATCTATGCTTGCAACACAGTGGGTGGAATTTTACTCCCCATGGTCATACCACCCCCACCCCCTCGGGCCTTGAGATTCACTACCTCGCCCTGGCGAGACAATCGTATGCTAAAGTATATATCGTCCACTTCAATCCTCAATGGTTTCCCATCAAGATTGAAGGACTTTGTCTCTGGATCCCAGTAGTTTACCAGTAACTAGAGTAACCTCACTTGAGCCCGCATTCCTTTGAGAGCTAAAAAATTATAAAGGCCACATCATTTTAAATCTTTTTAGGCCCTCGCATCTCTTCCCATTGTTGCATCTATCTCCTCATTCTCCCTTTCCCTCCATTTAATAACCATCCTATAAAGGAAAAACCATTTTTCAAGTTAAAACCCTTTCAAAATCTTGTTCACAGACTTGTACGTGAGCTAACTTGATAACAGTTGTGTATAGGGCTTCATATACATGTGTCAATGATCTATCACCCGCATACACCCTCAATTCCATATAACATCTTCTTATACTCAAAAAATGGGGAATAAAACTGAAATTTAAACCATTGAAATTGAAGGAGAGGGGATGGGAACTTACTTGGTCCAGATGGTTGTTGATTTTGTTGATCGTAGCTCCCGCAATCAACACTTGAAGATCGTGGGGAAAATGGCCTAAAATGCACTATGTGGGTGAAAAAACTCAAATGGTATGGTAAAATGTTCTATTTTTACTATTAGTAGAAATGTTTTACCCACTTTCTATAGTTCTTTGCTATTTTTTGACCTTATGGACTAATAGCGCAGTGGAAAGACTTGGTTTTTAATGGTTTTTTCCAGGATATTTTACGGTTTCCAGCGTCGTACCGCCCGTTCATGCCTTCGGCAGGTATATTCTTTCACCGACATATAGGATAGGTTTTTACTCAGTTTTGCATTCTTCCATCATCCCATGACCGTGATCCATACACACTAGGTACGAACCCATTTATTAGCGACATGGAACCTTCTCACTGTTACTATAAGTGTCATTATTAAGTGGTAGAAGCTTACCAAAAATGGGTTCCCTAGTTAGAACCCTTGTGTCATTTGGTTCCCATGCAGAAGTTATTCCATAGGACCAGGAGTTCCTTATAGTCCCAATATGACTTTGCATTTGAACCCCATTTTCTTACTCACAAGAATTTTGACCATTACCTATGGGACTCTCCCCGAGTCTTGGTTAAGCTCTTCTCCAACTCCCCAAAAAATGAAAAGATTGTCGAGTGAATTTGTCTCTTTCAAACTCGTTAAATGGTTTTGAAACAAATTTTATTTAGTATAAGTTCAACCCTTTTCTGGACAAAGTAGACTACTTACGAAAAAATAATACTCTAGTCACCATTGGCTAGAAGAGTTCTCCTCGGTATTATTTTATACTTTTTCGGACCTAGGGGACTAAATCTAATAAAAATGACATTTTTTGGAGTTAAGTTTTAATTGCATCCCATCATCCTACTTGCATTATTGAGCCTATTTCCAGTTCCCCCTTTCTCGTTATAAGCCTCTTATCTCATCAATTTGCATCACTTTCCAAGCAATGTCTTCCATATATCCTTTGCAGCTTGACACCATGTACCCTTAGAGGAAACATCCCCTTAGGTGTCCATGTCCCACATGCACTTCATTGCATTGAGCATAGGTATGTTCCATTGCTTGAAACTAGTTTCTTACTTGCGACACTCGTTTCCTCTCATGTATCATAACATTTATTTTCCTATGAAAAAATTAAAAAAAGATAGGCAGGAAAAGAATATTATCTCATATCGACAACAGTCATGTCACCTTTGAACAGAGCACAAAGGTTTGAGTCAATTTTCATCCAAATTTTGGGTTTAGCATGACCTTAGCAAGTTGAGCTCGTTTCTTAGAGTTTACTCCTCCAACTGGTTATTCTTCCAGTCCCTATGGAGAATTTGTTGATGCCTCTTGCATCATAATTTTTTATCAATGATCATTATCATGTCTATGTTTCCTGAGTTATCCATATGTCTCATGCGCTTGTTCAAAGGAATTCTATAAGCCTGTGTCGTCCATTTCTCAAAACTCTTGACTTTCCATGTTGGTCATACCCTCAGCGTATCTCAAAGTCACATGAAGTTGTTTTCCTACCGTGCACCCTGGGCCTACTTTCATTATGGGTAGGTAACCTTGAACCCAACAGATGACATTTTCTCATTAGTCATTGACTAGGGAGTTTACCTTCTGTTCGATGGCAATAAATATATTCACACATTGGGATTCGTGCAGTGTCTTGGATTCCATTAGCCTTATTGGTGGTTTCCTCACCTTTGTCGAAAATTTTCCTTATTGGCTTCTATTCAGAGGGTCTCTTTCATGCACTACTTATATCTGGTGCATTTGAGGGATGCACATGGTCGTTGGTTTGTAAACATCCTATTTTTCTGATATCCTCCTAATAATCAAGCTATTGTTTCGTACCTCATGTTGGATGATGAGAGATTCCTTAATTCTCTCCTTTTAGCGGGTCTCCTTCCATCAAATTCAGCTCATCTATTCTGGAAATGAGACCTAGAGTCCTATGAGTACCTAGAGGCTTGCAGTCATCAATGGTAGGTTCTCCAGCCATCGACAATTGGGAATACATCAATGTCTCCTGATCAATGGATTCTTCAAGTGTTCAACCTCAACACCCTTATTCACATTTGTAGAATGTACTCGGTTCCTTGCTACCTAATTTCATTATTGGTGGGTTGTATGGCATTTGTTAATGGTATATCTTAATGACCAGCAATCAAACGAAGTCTCATTATGTTCGACCTCAACTCCTCTATTCACATGATGTAGATTTGTACCTTTGGCGAATAGTGTAGAATACCTCCAGCTTACAGTAGCAACATTCTTCATCTGTTGTTGTCTTTCATTGGACCAATACCTATATGACTTCAGTGATCATGGGGATCAGATTGTACTCCATTGTATACAGATATCTTTAGTTTATTTTGAGATTGGATTCCATTGTTCCTTATTTGTGACTATGAAATCTTATGGCATGTGTCCACTTTGTAATTCCTATTCATGGCCATGAACAACTATTTAATATATTTCCACATGGATTTGCAGTGTAATTCAGATTGGCATCCATGTGTACAAAGTCATTATGGATTGTAATATTCTTATGAGAAACTAGTACTTCCAGCTGAGTCTTCATTGCTCCACTTCTGGGAATTATAATGTATTTTGGCCATCATAGATAGTCCTATGACCTCACACATTAGGGGGCATATGTTACAACAAATTTTGCCTCACTCCATGCAACTTGCTTGGATGGCCTTCCATTACCCTCTACAGACTTGAAGTCCCTTTTTTTTTCATTCCAGAGCCAAAAATGCACATTTTTCCACATATGCGTACCCTATTAGTTATACAACACACGTATACGCAGGTTGCTCTACATCCCACGTACACCGGGTTTGGTACTCAAAATTAAAAATTATGTGGGGTTTTCGTGCCATGTCATGAGATCCATGATCCTTAACCTTCCACATATTGGAAACGCTTTGACTCGACCCTTCAGTTCCATTTGAAGGCTATAAATTGATCCATATCCAAGCCTTGAGACAATTCAACCATTCAACTTTGAGAGTAAAGACACTCTGGAGAAATTTCACTTCATATTGAGTTTGCATCTCTTTGTTCTTGAAAGTATGAACTCATGTTGTTCATCCCTCAAGTTCTTCCTTATTTATGATGGAGAACCTCATTGACTCCTATATATGAGATTTCCTTTGTGGAGGATTGAAGTGGTGGAGACCCAGCTAGAGGGACCTAGTTTCTTGGTTCTGATATGTGTCGTTATAGAAGTTTGTCACCTATGTACTTATGTTGATTATTTTAATAGAAATACTATTTTTCTCGTCCAATTGATATCTTGAAAATATTTGAATTATTATTCCATGGGCGTATTTTTCATGTATGTTAATGGATTATGTTAATTTATATGTTGACATTATATATTATCACCATATGCTTGCGTATATTGGTTTTTGAGGACAAGTTGCAGGTATAAAGCTTTGGGTTGCATGCTCAATGATGGTCTTCTTCAAACGTCTAGAGAGGTAGGCTCCTAGCCTTGTCTTGTTAGCATTTCATTCATATATCATACTTGGGATTAGAGTTAATTTATGCATTTATTTCCATCCGTTGTGGTTTACCCCTAGCCGTAGAGAGATTTTCCTTGTAACAATTGGATTTTGTACTATCAATACCCATAACGATGTATAAACCTATGAATTCATCATCATGGTGTAAGTTCTATGTGCATCTTCCATGATTTTGAATCTTTTTGCTAATTATGTCTTGATCTAATCGTTGTTAATTCTGCAAAATGTGCAAGAAATAATATTTGTTAGAAGAATTCATGAGACAACTTCATGAAAACATTGCACAATTTTGTCACAATCCTTTCTTCTGATTTCTTGGATGATTTTAACATCCCAATTCAAAAAATTTGGGTGAATAATTGGACTCCTTTGTCCAAAAATTTCCCATCGACTTCTCCCTTGCACAATTACATGATACCAATTTGTAATGTCCCCCGTTACCAACACTAAAAAAATTCTCTGATACCACTTTGTAACATCCCCAGCTTACTGCTGAGCAATGCCACTCCAAAAATCTAGTGTGCATATTCTACACTATAATGTTAATCTACACTGAAACATGTGAGGTAACGTACACAATCCCAAGATGGATCACACCACACAAATTTTCCTCTTCAAACACTACTTATAACATCGGAATTAACACATAATACAACTGCACACACAATCATTCAAAGCACACAAGTATTATTGTGTGTGTAACCACTCTGAACACATGATTACTACTACACGCACAACCATTATGGTGTCGCACACAGATTCATTTCTCCTTGTGCGTGCAAATCTTCTTCCCTGTGCACACAACGAATCCATCCTCTTATGTGCACTGATTATTTCCTTGCGCGCATGACAATTCTAGCCTTGCCTCGAAAAATCATGACCATTGTTACAAAATTAACTAACATGAATACTTAATAACTATCATACTCTGCATGTGCGACAATAAATATTGAATAGCAACATCGTGCTTTACATGTGAAAACAACATTATACAAAATAATGACAATTGATCATATGCAACATCATACAGGAAATAAACCCATACCATACATAGGTAAATAAGCACATAGTAAATTATTCAAGCACATAAAGGACACTTATCTTTTATAAAGAGTCACCAATTTCACGCAGAGCTCAGACATTCCTCCCAACCATAGACTCTTGTTGCTCATAAAATTTCAGCAACATGTCACCCCTAAGCTAGGGATTAAACTCCACAAGGGAAAAAGGATTCCTAATGCCAAGCTATGGTTTGATAATTAGCAGAATTGTTCGGTCCAAGGTACCCCACTACTGCAACTAGCCTACAATATCTCATTCCTCACATGCCTATCCCATCCTAGGAAGTGTGCCCCTTCTCTGCTCAACAGTCCCTCAACTACCCCACTTCCCTTCAAAAGCTTCAACAACAGGTCGGACAGGAAGACTCGGAGCCCTATAACTAATTCCCAACACACCAGGGAACAATTCCTAGAAAATCTCTCACCTGGAAAGAATACTCATGGGCATGACAACCCGCCTCTTCGACAACAAATCTCTCACCTGGAGAGAATGCTCACGGGTCTGACAACCCAACTCTTCGACAGAAAAGACTCTGGTTACTAGATGGAAACCCATTTCCAAGATTTCCTCTACAGATAAGGTAATGGGCATCCCCCCATTTAGATGGTTTGACCCCTAAAGAAAATGAGTGATTTTTTTTCCAAAATACACTAAGGTTCAACCATATATTTGCATGGTCATAATTGGACACTTGTCACCTTCAGAATTAGCTTTAGCCACTTGGTGACTCGTTCCCATCCCTTAGAAACTTAGGATAAATAAATATCCATAAATTATACTTTTTGAAAATATTAAATAGATATTCCCTTGGACTTAAGCCTCTTTAGCTTAGTCCCTCTCATAAACTCTTAGCCCCATTTTCCCTTTTTGATGGAGTTTATCCCCTCGTCTCTTTTCGTCTGACTGGTGTGCGCACAATGATGTGATTTTATTAATAATTTGAGTGTGATTACATTTTACAAGGATATCTGCACTGGCCTTTTTGCATCATGACTCGCCAATGCAATAACCACTCAGGCTCTCCGGCCTCAAACACACACACACACACACACACACACACACACACACACATAACTCAGTCTGATGCACACTTCAAGGTAATCCTCCTGCACTTACTCAAGTGCACACAACACTATGGAATGTGTGCACCCTTCCCTTGATGCACAATCCACATGCACTTACTCAGGTGCATGCAACACTATGGAATGTGTATGCTCTTTCTTTGGAAAACAATCCTCGTGCACTACTTAGGTGCACTCAAAACTGAACCAAAACTCGGTGCCAACGACTCACCAACCTATATGTACACTTACATTTTCATTTACAATTGGGGTTCATATTAGGGGTATTACACCACCAATAACTAGGCTGAGGCGTATGTACTCCTCCAAGGTTTGGAATCGGCCAAGAAACAAAGCATATACTCTATTACCCTTCTAGGAGATTAAAAAATTATCATCAATCATGTGAGGTTCAAGTCTTTATCCTTTAATATTCGTCTAAGTTCAATATTCCGACAAATCCAATAAGCGATACAAACCTTCCAAAGTATAGTTTTTTTCCACATTCTCTGGCATAATAATTCAATTGCACTGCCAAGCCAATTTGGATATCAAAGACATGTTAGGGACACTGAGGATAAATGGGAAACCCTCCCTGATTCATATCCCATGAGGAGATGCAAGGGTATCATCCATGACCCACTCATGATGCAATTCATCAAAGAATTCAAGCCACTTTAGAAGCTTAAGGAAGGGACGCATGGAAAGGATTTTTGGACATGTTTGGGGCTCTACCACTCACACGAGGAATGTTCTATACCTACATAATGCTCCCCCCATCCTAGTCTTAACCGATTATACCTCCTTCTCAGGCATGCATGTGTTAATCTCCCCACATCAAAGCTATAATCACTTCGCTTGGCTCGCAATTACATCGACATAATGGTTCATGTACTCTAGCTTCAGTGGTTGGAATCACCCTTGCCCCCATTGACATCATCCACGGGAGATTTAGAGCTTAATCCTACTTTGCATGGGTTGATTTATTCGTGTGAGAGTATCTCCAACCTCATGGATATGATGGGAGACTCAATTCATCCTCCTTGTATGTGGTTTCTGATTTTCTTGGGTTGTATTTTAACTCGGTTGAAACAGGGATCATCTCAAAATAATTTGGAGAAAATTGTGGATGTGCCCTCGAACCTGCACTCGCTTGGTGAAAAACTTAAGATTATCCATCCTACAGTCTTCGGAGTGCTCAAAATTATGGCTAAGGGTAGTGCTGGAAGTTCACAGAGGAGAAGGGAACCTTCGGAAGAGGACCAATGTGACCTTCTTAGCTCGATTCAAACACTCCAGATCCAAGTAAGTGGTCTTTCAGCCCAATTTCTCACAGCTTAAGAGATATTGGTGGAGCAAAGGATGGAAAACAATAATTCTAGGACAAGTGCGCTGCTTTAAGGTCTCAGTTGGAGGATCTTTGTTTCCGACCCAACTCCACTATGCCTGTTGTAACATTGATAGCCAATTCAGAGGGTTCATCTTTTCTTGGTCCTCATCAACATATTATGAACCTGAATTCATCCCCTGATCCAGAATATGTTGCCTCGAGAAGCAAAGATCCACCAACCCAGTAATATCTAGATGAAGTGCTTTTGTATTTTGATTCTAGGAGTGTTTTACAGGCCATACTATGGAAAATCCTTTGTATTATAGTCCCCGCATAAGTTAGTAGTTGATCTTCATGAAATCATAGTTAGTTATCAACTTATTTTATTAGTTTTTGAAATGGATGAATTTTGTATATGTATGCACTCTATCTGCGAGTTCTCTCACAACTTTTATAAATAAAACTTCACGTGTGTGTGTGCGCACGCGCGCATAATAAGGGTGTATTGTATTGGGTTTTTCTAGTTATTTGTTTTGGTTTACGCCTTTAGAATGGAGGTGATTGGTTTTCTGGAGGAAGCAAAGGGGTGAACCCCTCCTCTAGCCCATTGCCTTCAATCTCCTCTAATTCATGGCTCCCTTCTCTGTTGTATTTGGAGAGCGGATGTTTTGAAGTGTGGTTAGGCTTTAGCTCGCTCTAAGAGGTGGGAAAGCATGGCCCACTGTCATTATTGAAATGGATGTTGTGTATTGTATGATTTGATTGAATTAAAGAGAGGTGTGAAACATTGGGCTCATGAGATAAATGAGACACAAGACAAGGAGCTATGAGGAACTTAGTATGTTTTTTTTTATATTTTAAAGTCTTTTCAACTTCTAAAATAGAAATAAACCTAACTCAAACTCTAAAAAAATATCCTAATTCTAATTTTATAGGAATAACCTTAACCATAATTTTAATAGAAATAACTCTAATGCTAATCTTAACTCAATCATATCCATAATAATCATTATTAATAATGATTAACCCTAATAACCATTAACAATAATAACCATTAACCAATAATCATTATTAATAATTAACCCTAATAATTATTAACACTAATAATTAACCCTAATAACCATTAACCA
>SNQJ01S0021981.1:23844-40053 GCA_010110895.2 Picea sitchensis
CATCTTAATTTATGTTTTGTATATGATTCAATATAATATCTATGTTTTAAAAAAATACATGGTTAATGTAAATGATTATTTATTTTAATATTTTTAAATACAAAATTTAAAATAACTTTGTTTTGTTTATTTCAATTTTTTTTAAAATAAGAGATTTAACATCCTTTAATAATTTCATGTAATTAAATTGTACAAATATTAATATTTGGAAATAATGTTTTTAGATAATGTTAGATAGTTGATTTGGTTTTTTTGTTACATAAATAATTTATATTTATGATTTCATTTGTTTTTTCATTACATACATCAANTATATATATATATATAGTTTACAAATGTTATGTAAATTTTCATATATATATATATATATATATTTTCTTCTTCTTTTGATATCATATGTATTTTTTTTTTCTGAGATCATAATAAAATGTTATGTAAATTTTTGTATGTATTTTATATTTTCTGAGATCATGATTAAAAATCATATATATAAATATATAAATAATTTTATTTAAATTTTAGTATAGAGTTGTTTTCCTTGCAACCTAAATTCTATGTTGCAGATTCTTTTATATAATGCTTGTAATTATATTTCAAGGCTATTTAGGAGGAACAATTGATGTAATTTTTCAGGCAAGTGGGTGGGAGGCCGTAGGTATAAGTTTTGAAACTACGTTTTGATACCAAATGTAACAACTATTCACAGGATGATACCAAGTAATATTTGATAATTTAAACACATGTATTAAGTGTAAATAATTTGTTTTACTTTAGTAGGTGGAATACTCTACAACATATTCATAACTCTTTTACAACTTTTCCAATGCTAAATATTCCAAATTTGAATCCAAATATACAAATATCAATAAGATGATTAAATAAATAATAAGTGAACTTTATGATTAAAATATTTAAATAGAAACATAACAAAATATAGCAAGTGAAATACCTCCTCCCTAATATGTTGAAGATGGTCATTTCCAATGTAGTTCTGTCAGTAGTAGGAAGATGCTTCCAAGAATTTTTTTTCCCACTTGACCAGAGGAAAACAACGGAATCCTCCTAGCTATCTAGGAGCCTAGTCAACTTCCTAGCTCTAAGAAACCTTTCAGTTTCTTGGCACTCCATGACTGCGACTCTAAGAACAACAAAACACATATGATCTAAGAATACTATCACAAGAATTATATCTTCCAAGGATTATCCAACCTCTCAACCTCCCTTCATCACCACTTCCTCTTCCTATTTATCAAGTTTCCATATCCCCTTCCCCAAGTATCCTCAACCACCCTCATTATTACCCATCAACCTCCATTATCTAGAATTTAGGGAAAAGTCAAAATAAATTAAAATATAAATGACCTACAAAAAATAACAATAAATGAAATGCAAAGTATTTCTTCTCATGCTAGATTATAAATGCAACTTGACAATTTTATCCAAAATGTACATGACAACCGTCCCCGAGGTGTAGGACAGTCGGTGACAAAGTGTGTTGTTAAGGCACTCCATCATGTTAAGTCACTGGTTAGAAACCCGCGGAGACAAAAAGTCCAGCCATGTTAAGGGTTGGTGTGGCTCAGGATGGGTGCGATCCCCAAGTGATTTTGACGACTTATATGCCACTGATTTGCAGTTTCTCAAGCCACATGCTAGTCCTATAGGTCACAAACAAACTAGAAAACAAAAAAAAATGTACATGACAACCCATCATACTCATTTAATTAATCATACCAACCATAAATCAAAGTCAAAGAAGTTTAATTATATTATATATTTTTGTATGCAATATAATTTACATACTAAATAAACCATTCAATTAAATAGTTATTAATCTAGTTTAATAATTAATACATTAATTAATTCTACTGGTGTACATGTGTAGGGTATGTGTGCATAGCTAGCAAACACATATTTTATGCATGTACTAGAACGATGAAAAAACACTGAATATAGTGCATAGCTCTTAAATGATCACACCAAGGAATGCAAGTTAATAGATCAATTAAATGCATCATTTAATAACCTGAATGAAAAAAATTACAAAAATTAATCAATAACTCATTATCACACTTAAAATATGAAAAGGGAATCAAAAGAGGGTTTTAAACATGGTAGGAACCAAGTGAGTAAACAATAGTGGCACATCTAATCCTCAATCAATATTCTCAACTAACATCGAAGCATCCTTCCTTCCTAACTTACTTACATCTTCCATCCTATCCTTTCCTCTGTTGGACTAAGCTGGAGCGTCAACTATATTGACCTAAATCCAAATAGAACCCATAAAGGGAAGTGTCATACATCTCAACCAATCTTCCCCAACATGAAACTAGCAGTCACCATCACACATCTAGGGGAGTGTGACTTCACACAACCCTCTCACGACTCTAGGTTTCAGAGGATAAATGATGGTAAATACCTCCACCCTTCCTTATAGAACTAGGGTCAACACCCTAGATCAAACCATACTGTGAAACTATTGTTCTTAGAGTCATGCCATCAAATAAACACTCTTGGAAAGCTGTGCATCTTGTCAAAACCACACTTACCACATATCATAGCAATATTTTGAATCATAAATTAAATAATAAGTACAACTTATAGCATATGCTATCTTCTTGATGTCCATGACATCCAAGTTACCTCAGCCATATAGTCATTTGGATATCACATAGCTCATCAACCCATAGGTTAGTTCACCAATAATTCATATCCACGCATATACATCACAATTTCATATAAAACTCCATAAATGTATTGATGTTCAACTAACAAATGTATGTTTATTTTTATCATGCCTTGCATTTGTTATACATTTACAACATAACTTGAATTGGTACCCATTTACTGAAATTCCACATTTAAATTTTCATGTTTGAACAATTCTCATAACTATCATCATTATTAACATATAACAATATATTAACATTATACAACACATAAATAGGTCCAGATATACACATATCAAATGTATATAGTAGTCTAAATAATTCCAAGTAGTTACTAAGAAATAAATTACTAAGATAACCAAAATCAAATTTCTAAATGTCCAAGGTCAAAATATGGAGGGTTACAATGTTTCCAAATGAGTAATTCACTCTTTTCTTGAACAAAATGTGGTTACTTTTTTTTTCCCGTAGAAAAAAATGTATTGTTTTTATTTTTGCGAAAGAGATTGAAATGCATTTAGTAAAATTCCATTAGCATCAAATTCCATCATCTAGAGAACTACCAAATTGTCGACACATCATTGACGCATCTTTAACAGTACCATATGACTCAATGAAACAAAGTCCATCAAAAAGAAAAACATGATCCATCCTACACCTAAAGAGCATATATTACCAAAAGCTAGTGTAGACTAAGCTCATAATTATCAATAGAAAGATTATCCATGTCCTCAATACCCAAAGGAATAAAAAATAAAGGTAAAAATGGAATTAATTGAAGGTGAATGGATGGCTAGAAGAGGCCATTCCATCCTTCTCCTCCTTTACATCAATCAAACAAACCTCCATAGATACCCCTACTTTTGCAAGGAATTTGAATTTGTTGTTGTGTTCTTTGAAAATATGGGTGAAAAAATTAGTTTGCAAACATACCTTCATTTCCAAAATATAATTTATCACCACATATATCCCCACATTTTTTATGTTTGAGTTCACATTTAGCTAGTCAATTATAAAATTTTGGTTCCATGTCCTTGTAAGTCTATGACCATTATGTCTATAACTAGCTTGAGTAGCGCTTCCAGGGATAATATCTCTACCTAATTGTTAGATCTTGAACCCATTTCAAGAAACAAAAAGATAACACGAGAAGGGTTTAAGTAGAGACATCCTCCTACTCCACACTTTCTTGTATTGTCATATGAGGTTGCATCAAACAAACACCATGGATTTTGTTCATCAATCATAAATGGATAAAGTTGTCTTTGATGTGGCTCCTTAACCAAGTTTTCATATGTAACATCTCGCTCTTTCGCGCACTGAGTGAACTTACTCTTTGAGGACACTTGCATGCAAGTGATCCGATTATTCATATGATTGGTTGATTTGATTATGATTATGAGATATTGTGGATTTGATCATATGTTATTTTTGTTGTATTTACATAGACATGTGCTATTGAATGGTTTCTACTGAGTGTGCATGGATATGGACATTGAGGATGCTGAGGCATCAATGAAACCCCTTGAACTCTGGATCGAGTCAGGGAGTGGAATGTTAGGGTTTTAATTTTGTTGATGTGACATATGTACATATGATTAGATATTATGGTGTTGATTGTTATTGCTGACATGATTCATTGATGGATGCAGACTGACGATAGCTTGTTGACCAGACTCACATTTGGAGTAAAGGGGTCACACACGACAACCAGAGACATTGAGGGAGAGGTGTGGTAGCAGCCCTGCCACAACTTACTGTCACTCTCATCGTGGCTCGAACTGTAGGTCAACGATTACCTAGTTCAAGAAGACCCACGATGCCATGAGGGAAGACTGTGACAATATCTCACGATGATTCTAAGGGGAGCGCAATAAGGCAAGGTCCTTATTACTTAGAGGCCCTTAGTATCCCACAAGATCACCTGACGAAGTATTGATTCTAGGGGTTTGACGTCTACCAAATTCATTCAAGAGGCAAGTGGCACCCTTGGAGCATGTAGTGCGTCTTGAAGGGCATGTCGTGCAAATAAAATAAAAAGAGGTGAGTGACACCCTTGGAGAACGTAGTGCGTCCTGAAGGGCACGTTATGATAAAAACTATGATAAGTTAATAAACCTACAATTAACCTCGAAACTACTCACCACAAAAATCTGAAAACAGTAAACCTAGTTCCTAGAAAACTATGCCTCCTTGGGAACTGGTCGGCCTTAAAATAGATTATGGTATGAGTAAAGTTTAATAACTAAAATTTCCCTTAAAAATTGTCTCCCAACCTAGTGAAATTAAAACCTAGGTATAAGTAGAACACGTGGATAAAGAAAAAACTAGATAAACATGTAACAAGAAGGGGGGTAAGAAATTCAAACTTTAATTATTAAAGTTAAAATTATAATGGAGGCTTAAATTTATTAAAAGGGTGAATGGTTGTTTTTATCTACACTTACTAAATTGATTTTTTTTAGTTAAAAAATAAAAAGAAGGAAACTTAAAAAAAAAGGGGAAACTTAAAAGAAAAGGAAACTTAAAGAAAAGGGGAAACTTAAAGAAAAAGGGGAATGTCCAACTTAGTAAGGAATCTAGCCTTTGGGACTTTCTATTTATGAACATAACTAGGAATTGAGTAAGGCATACGCCATTTAAGAATTGTAAGGGAATATTGGGACACCGATGAGAGTTTTTAGGAACACTTTTTGGTGGGTGAGTGAAATAGGAATATTTAATTAATTAATAAATTGATTTTCTGGTGCAACTAGGGGATCGGGCGACATGTGTACGGGGGAGGTTTTTCCTAATTAAATAAATGAAAAAAAAATCTAATGAGGGTTTTAGAAACTAATGACTAAGAAACTCTACAAAAGAGATGGCGAAGGAGGAGTATGGATCACATCTGGCTTGTGTAATGTTACGCTGTTGAAATTTTATCTTGACTGAACTTTCTCTTGTGGGAGTTGGGTGTTGAAATAATGTAACTGAAAAGAGTATTCTTATTATTATTGATATATTATTTATAGGATTAATCCCCATTTTGGATTAATCATGTCGGTAATTGTATTAGGACCAAATCCCCTTTTGCGGATTGGTCAACGGACAATTGTAATAGGCAGAATACGAAGTCGGCCCCAAAAATTATTATTGAGACCCATAAAAATAATAAAGATGGGTTTAACCACCCAGAGTGAGAGGTTGGCCCTGCCAGTGAAGACCCTTCACACGTGCCAGACTTGTATATATAGAGAGGCTAGCGCCTCACTTTATAAAAAAAAACACTTTCTCATTCTTAAGAGGCAAGCTGCAACTTACCATTTGGAAAGAGGCAGAAGAGTGGAACATATTTTGGAGAGGAATATCTGTATTGGTTTGAGTTATCTCTTGACATTGTATTGGAAATTTATGATAAGGAAGTTTTTGCTGGGTTTTCTTCCCCTAGAGGGTTTCCCAGGATAAATGTTGTGTCTCTTGTGAATGTGTATTTCTCAGTGATCTTGTTCTTATGTTTCTCTTATCTATTGAAATGAAAATAACTATAATAATGGCATAAACATTAACATAGTATGAGAGAATAGCAGAGAAACATATTTACATGAAGAAAAACGTCAACTGATAGGTACCTTCAAATTAGGTTTTTTTTTAAAAGTGAAGCTTTTTAGCTCCAAAACCACCCAGAAAGTTGCCATCCCAAAGGATCATTTTGGCACTTAGAGCACACCTTTTGAGTGGCTGGATTAAAGGAGTGAAACCCTAGTTTCACAAAGTACCAGAAAACCATAGTACCAGATTACCAGAAGTACCAGTGTACCAGGAGTACCAGTGTACTAGAGGTACCATAAGCACTAGTCCATAAATTTGTAGATCAAGTTTGGAGGGGAAAAGGTTGGATTTTCTAGGATCCAAATTGCAGAGCTACTTCGCCTCCAGCCAAAGCGCACCTCTACATTTAAAGGTCAAAATTGATTTTAAGCATTTTCATTTTTTGTCATTTTCGTAGCCTCAATTACAAGATGTCTGCAAGATTAAAGCTTGTTGAGAAACTAGAGCTTGTTGAGAAACTAGAAGAGCATAGACAACTTTGCGTGCACAGAGTACTTGGTCAGTGCGATCCTTAGTCCATCCATCCTTCCATCCGTCCATCATCCATCCACTCCCTCCTTCCATTCCATTCCATTCCATCCATCCATCCATCCATTTCCTCCTCTCTCCTCCGTCCATTCCATCCATCCATCCATCCTCCTTCCATCCGTCCATCCTCCATTCCATGTCCATTTCCATTCCATCCATCCATCCACTTTCCTTCCGTCCATCCATCCATCCATTCCGTCCATCCATCCACTGTCCATCCTTCCATCCATCCATCCATCCGTCCGTCCATCCATCCACCTGTCCTCCATTCCATCCGTCCATCTTTCCTTCCATCCATCCATTCCTTCCTCCTCCAGCTCCTTCCTTCCTTCCTTCCATCCATCCATCCATTCCTTTCCTCCATTCCGTCCATTCCATTCCGTCCATCCTTCCATCCTCCTTCCATCCCTCCGTCCATTCCTTCCATCCATCCATCCTTCCATTCCATTCCATCCGGGCAGTCCATTCCCTTCCATCCGGCATTTCCATCCGGGTCCATCCTCCATCCTCCATCCATCTCCCTTCCATTTCCGGCCATTCCTGTCCTTCCATCCTTTGTCCATCCATCCGGTCATCCATCCATCCTCCATTCCTTCCTTCCATCCTTCCTTCCATCCATCCTTCCATCCTTTCCTTCCATTCCATTCCATCCATCCTCCTTCCATCCGTCCATCCTTCCATTCCTTCCATCCATTCCATCTTCCATCCATTCCTCCGTCCGTCCATTATCCTCCATCCATCCATCCATTCCTCTGTCCATTCCTTCATCCTTCCTTCCTCCTCCGTCCACTTTCCTTTCCATTCCATCCATTCCTTTCCATTCCATTCCTTCCATTTCCATCAGCGTCATTTCCATCAGCGTCATTTCCATTCCTTCCATTTCCATTCCATTCCGGCTCCTTTCCATTTCCATTCAGTCCATCCTTCCTTCCTTCCTTCCTCCTTCCGTCCATTTCCATTCCTCCATCCATTCCGCTGTCATCCTTCCATCATCCATCCAGTGCCCATACATCCCCATTCCATCCATCCATTCCATCCATCCTTCCATCCATTCCTTCCATTCCATTCCATCCATTCCTTCCTTCGTCCTCCATCCATCCTCCGTCCATCCATTCCATTCCCTTCCTCTCTCCTCCATCCATCCATTCCATTCCTTCATCCATCCGTCCATCCATCCATTCCTTCCTCCATCAAGGTCATTTCCATCCTTCATTCTTCAAATCCTCCATTCCATCCATCCTCCATCCATTCCGCGTCCATCCGTCCAGGGTCCATTCCGTTCCATCCATCCTTCCTTCCATCCATCCATCCATCCATGTCCATGTCCATCCATCCACTCCTCCATCCATCCATCCACCATTCCTCCATCCATCCATCCTTCCTCCGGCCATTCCATCCATCCATCCTCCATTCCTCCTCCTTCCTTCCATTCCATCCACTCCTCCATTCCATCCATTCCTCCATTTCCTCCTTCCATCCATCCATCTTCCTCCATCCGTCCTCCATTCCTCCTTCCTCCTTCCTCCATCCATTCCATCCATTCCATTCCTCTCCATCCTCCTTCCTCCTTCCATTCCGGCTCCTCCATTCCATTCCATCCATCCTTGTCCATTCCTTCCATCCATTCCATTCCATTCCATTCCATCCTCCGTCCACTCCTCCATTCCGTCCATTTCCATTCCTCCATCCGTCCATCCATTCCTTTCCATTCCTTTCATTCCATTTCCTTCCTCCATCCATCCTCCATCCGTCCATTCACTACCACTGGGCCAGATTCCAGATCATAAATCCATTCGGTATTTCTCTCAGCACAGCTAGGCGAATTACATTGCTGCATGTTCTGCTAGCTTCAAAATATATAGCTAAAGTTGCTGTATTTGACTGGGATGAGAAATCGCGTTCTAATAACGATAGCTAAATTTTGCATAAAGGATGATAGAATCCTTCTTATTCCATGACAGGTCAAGAGCACATAGGATCTGCTATCGTTTCATCCCGCGACCTTAGATTTTGGAGGGCGAGCTCCATTACATTACTTATGTGGATGAACAGGTTGCTGATGTGTTGACCAAACTCCTATCTCATTAAAAGTTTAAACGCTTTCGAGATAAGCTTGGTATAGTCCAGAAGAACCTCCCTCGAAAAGGGGAGTATATATGTGTTGCTTAGCTTCCTCGATGTTAGACGTAAAGCAATATGAGTCATTACTTATGACCTCACTGTTAGACGTAAAGCGATATGCTGTGTATTCATTGCTTCTGACCTCGCTGTGGGCGTAAAACAAGATGTGAGTGTGCTTCTTACCTCTTTGTTAGATGTAAAGAAAGACGCTGTGTGTATTCCTTGATTCTGACCTAGTTGACAGATGCTGAAAACGAGAGATGATTCCTTGCTTCTGACCTCGTTGTTGGGCGTAAAGATGATATTGTTCCTTGCTTCTAACTTGGTTGTTAGACGTAAAGTAAGATGATTCCTTGGCTGACCTCGTTGTTAGATGTAAAAGCAAGATGATGATGTGTTCCTTGCTTCTGACCTATTGTTAGATGTAAAGCAAGATGGTGCCTGCTTCGACCCTGGTTGTTGGGCAATAAAGATGATGTATACCTTGGCACGACCTCATTGTTAGACGTAAAGGAAAATGATGATGTGTACGAGGCGATACGGCTTAACAGTTGTTAGACCAGTGTAGTACTTTGATGTGCTAGCCTAGTGATGTGATGAGGTATCATTTTTACTAATACATGTGTGATGCAGATGATGATGGCATTCTTTTCGAGAATGACGATGCCTGCCGATGAAGAAAACTTCCAATGACTTGTAGACATGCCAGCCAATGTTCCAATATAATATTGTATTACTATCCTCCTGATCCTGCAGTGATGTAGACCTCTCTCTCCACGATGTTGAGAGAATACCTTCTTGTTAAGCGGGGTGTTGAAATAATGTAACTGCAAAGAGTATTCTTATTATTAATGATATATTATATTGATCATGGGATTAATCTCCATTGTGGATTAATCAAGTCGTTAATTGTATAGGGACCAAATCCCTTTTGCGGATTGGTCAACGGACAATTGTAATAGGCATAATAAAGAGAAGTCCACCCCAATAGTTATTAGCCAGGACCCACATAAAATAATAAAAGGTGGATTTACCCACCCAGAGTGAAGAGAATAGAAGCCTGCCAGTAAGAGACCAACTTCATGTGCCAGACTTAGCCTTCCCATATATAGAGGGCTAGCACCTCACTTTATAAAAAAACACACTTGCTCATTCTTAAGGGCGAGCTGCAACTTACTAGTTGGAGAGAGGGAGAAGAGTGGCACATCTTTTTGGAAGGGACTATCTGTATTGGACGAGTTATCTCTTACGACATTATATTGTGGCAATTTATGATAAGGAAGTTTGCTGGGTTTCTTCCCTAAGAGGGTTTCCCAGGATAAATGTTGTATCTTGTGAATGTGTATTTTTATGATAAGGAAGTTTTTGCTGGGTTTTCTTCCCCTAGAGGGTTTCCCAGGATAAATGTTGTGTCTCTTGTGAATGTGTATTTCTTAGTGATATTGTTCTTATGTTGCTCTTATCTATTGAAATGAAAAGAACTATAATAATGGAATAAACATTAACATTGGGATACCCAGCACGGGTAACGAGTGGTAGCTCGACCTTGCGAGGTGAGCTAGGTGCTATCAATCTCTGGTATTGTGTGCGTGGCCCCTTTGCGGCTCATGGGGCTCAAGGGGAAGAAGAGTACCCCTAGCATTGACTGGGAGGTACCAGTGAGGTCACATTGGTTGGCAAGCGAGAGATGGACGGAACGCATGTGGGATAATGACTTCAGAGCATTCGTGCTTGGCTATGATATGCATGCGCATAATTTGTAGTGAATAATAGCTCAATTTCTTGTTCATGCATTTCTTTATTGTCGAAATCTTGCTTGCGTAGATGCTGCTAAAATAAAAAGGCTCGCTTAGTTATGCATATGAATTTTTATCTAGGTGATAGTGCACCATGTGAAATTGCAAAAATGGTCACTAAATTTATGTTTCTGAGCCTTGTTTTATTACTGCGTTTTATTGTAGCTTCTGGCTCAGGTTGGGATTATTATTGCATTTTCCTTATTATTTATTGTGATTTTTATTTTATTTGATTCTCCATGGAGAAGGTCTGGATGCAGATTTGTGTTTTATCTTCTGTTCCTTTATCCTTTAAGTTTTAGTCTATGCCTGAGCAATCGACCAAGAGCCAAATCGATTATCTTTAACTCAAGTGTTAAAGATTTAGGTTCAAATGCCTTTCTTTCCTCAACATGGATAGTAACTGTAGGATCATCTCTCTACCCAGCAGGGAATTCTCTCATAGGCATTTATTCACTCAGCCTCCGCGATTATTGTGATTTATTTCTCTGCAAAATCGTGCTTCCAAACAATGATTTTGGGGATGTCTCTCAAGTTCACCCAACATTTTATTTCCTGCGATTGGTTTATTTCTTGCAGTGAATTTTATGCTGCGAATGATTAATTCTTGCTGTGAATGATTTATTTCTTGCTGCAATTTTCTTGTTGCATTTCGTTTTTTTTCCTGGAGGTTGTATCCATTTTTCTCATGGTCGAATGAGCCCAGACCAACTATTCTGGCGTTTAATATTTTTTGATTTTGTTGAACTGCGTTTTACACCACTATATTAATAATAATATTTTTTTAGTGAAATACTTGGGCCACAAGAATCGTTCATGGTTGAATACGTCATCTAATAACATGGGTTGTTTCATTATTCAAAGTGCTTGTTGAGCGTCTTTATGGAACATGGGCGACACCAGTCGTTCACATGTCTGTGGAAATTTTAAGTTGTTCAATTGTTCAAACGTATGTGTCATTTAGATAAGATTGGGAAAAACTATTTTCTCTTAGTCTTCTCGTAAAAATTCCTTCAAACAAATGGAAGAAAACAAATTCTCTAACAATGGTTTTATGTATCTGCACACAAATGTTTTACAGTTACAGTAGCATGTAGACTGTCCTAGGGAAATGAATAAATGCATCTGGTTCAGACGGACGGAACTGGAAGAATAAACCCGACCTTTATATCAATGATTTTCTCCTCAATATTTGTTGTACAACGCACTGTTAAGCGAATGTTGAATAATTTTTTTTTTAACACTTGTTGTATAAACTAATTGTCTCCTCAATCTTTGCTGTGTAACGTTTTCTTAAAACGATATGCTGAACACATTATTTTTATCACCTAAATTTTTTCTCCTAAACCGTCATCCGTGGCATCACAACGATGTCTCCTGGAATTGAGCGGGTTGCTTGGTGTTGATTTTCCCTTAGGCAATGATTAGCTTTTGATTTTCAGTTTTACTACACAGAAAATTTTATTGCTATTAAATTTTAGTTATTACTACACAAAAACTTCTATTGCTAATTGAATGGCAGTTATTACTGCACAAAGATGTTATTTCCATTGAATTCTAGTTATTAATACACCGAGATTATATTGCTATCTAAATTTAAATTAAAAACTACACAGAGATTTATTTCTATCCGTGTCTGTAGCACAAGAATCAACTCAACAAATTCTACTCTTACCCCACATATAATTGTTACTTTTGTAAACTCGAACTATTTTGGGTTTTTGGCAGCTGGAATATGATCGGGGTCTATTATGGGGGATTACACATCAAATTATGTATCTTATGAAACCATAGCATCAACAAGCTTGCCAATAATTTTCGTTGTCTTTTAATATTTCTACAAAAAGGTTTATATGGGTTATTGTTGTTTATTGCCTACCAATTGTTTCTAGGAAATTTTTTCTATAGAATATTTTCATGGAATTTGTTCAATTCTCAATTATAGTAGAATTGTTGGAATGACTTTATAATAGAGTTTGATGGACTAAATTTAATTTCCAGATTATAGTAAAGCCTGGTGGGTTTATTTTAAATTCTGGATTATAGTAGCGTTGATGGAATTCATTTTAAATTCTAGATTATAATAGAGTTGACAGAATTTATTTTAACTTCTAGGTTATAGTAAAGTTGATGGAATTTATTTCAACTCTAATATTGCAATGAAATTATAATTGTTGCAATGAAATTATAATAAATATTATGAAGGGATCATTCTTAAATACGAAATAGAATCTTCTAATCAACTCGTCTAGTCTTGTTTTTAATGAAGGACAAATTAGATAGAAGTCCTCATTCTATGGTATGGTTCCTTGCTTGATTGAATTGGAAAAATTAAGAACTTATAGATAGTCATTGGATTATTGAAACCTTGAATGGAAAATATGATGATACCGAAAGATTGTTATATGTTTTTATTGTAGTTAGAGACTGGTACTATATGCGATGATTGAGTCCTTGACGATAAATTTATTATTAAATTGCATCTATATATTGCGCAATTGAAGGTATTGTGTAGTCACCCGAC
The DNA here is from genome assembly GCA_010110895.2 of Picea sitchensis. Classification (NCBI taxonomy): domain Eukaryota; kingdom Viridiplantae; phylum Streptophyta; class Pinopsida; order Pinales; family Pinaceae; genus Picea; species Picea sitchensis. Next base: position 37,077 of record SNQJ01S0021981.1, read on the forward strand.
GTATTGTGTTTCTTGAATGTTAGAGTTCCTTCATCTAACGACATTGTATAATGTATGAGTCTGCAAGTAGGATTTCAGGCACGTGGGATTTTATGTTGGGTGGAAGGTTTAGATTTATTTTGTTTGCGCTTGGGTTCCTGGTGTACCTGTCGCAAGGTGACTACATGACACCGTATGCTTGGATCATTGTGTGCGTTAATTGATAAGTGCACATGAAACCTAGATTAGGGTTATGTGCCTCCCGAGGAGAATGTAGTCATTTTTATATTTTTCGTCTGTTGATTATCACATGTTTCATCCAGTTACACGATGTTCTAGTATGTTGGGTCATTGTTATCTATTTCCTGAATTTCATACGCTGTGTTCGTTGTCAGGTTGTGTTGATTAATTGTTGTCATTGTTACTTTCCTACTTAAAAAAAATAATTTTTTTCACTTGCTTTGCATCGCCTGTAGTCATAACGAAGGGGGTCTTTATATATGGTATCAAAGCGGGTACAAGCCTATGACTGTGGATCATCATGCCTTCCACTTATTATACCCTTGATTAATAACCTAGTGCTAATTAAAAACTAACCTATCCATGCGGTAATGACGATTGATGGTTCACAATGAGGTGCTAGGGGAGGAGGTGCGACGCCTCCAGTCGCCAGAGGGGTCTAACCCCCAAGGAGAAGAGAAAGTCATTGGATAGGAGAAGATTGTTGTGGGTGATGTGGTTGGGTTGATGGGGTCCTTTTAGAGGATGTTTGAGGCACTGATCATTCATTTGGATAGAGATGAAGCCAGGGCGCCGAAACCTCCTGAAGGTCCTCCGCACGCTCTGGATGGTACTAGTAGCATTCACCGTGAACTCGAGAAGGTCAAATTTCTTGAGTTCTTTGGTGCCCCAGACAACGCAACTGCTGAGGCATGGTTGGAGACTATGGCGATGTGCTTTGCACTTCGCGACTATACCTCCAACATGAAGTTCCGCATGATGGTATTTCAACTCAAGGGGAGCACTCTTCTCTAGTGGAAGATTCTCCTGCCGCATTTGAACATGGTCGTCAAAGACATGTCATGGGAACTGTTTGAGGAATTTTTCTAGGAGAGGTATCTATCTGAGGAATTCATCGAGCGTAAGCTCAATGAGTTCAACGCCTTGCGATAGGGAGGTTGTACGGTGCCTGAGTATGAGGCCCATTTTATGGAGTTGCTCCGGTATGCTCCACACCTAAATACCGAGAAACTTAAGGTAAACAGGTTTGTGTTTAGCCTTAATGTCAGCATTCGTGCAAAGGTTAGGATTATGATGTCTCAAACCTTGCATGATGTTGTCCAGAAGGCCCTCATAGAATAGGAGGATCTTATCAGCGGGGGTCATAGAACGACTCCACCGAGACTAGCAGGAAAAGCATCATCTGGTGCATAGAAACATCAAACACTAGCTAGACATTCACCAGGATATCGTGGTTTCTAGAGAGGATCCACTTTCACTACACCTCTATGACCAATGCCTTAACAACAGACTCCTTACAAAGCACCACAACAACGTCGACCGCAGAACCAACAGTTTAGGGCTATTCATCAGAACAGAACAGGGTTCGAGGCTGGTGGGCCATCAACTTATGCTTCAGGTACCAGGAGTAATGGACTAAAGAAAGGGTGTTGGACATGTGAGGAGCCACATTACCAGCGTGACTGCCCAGTGGAGAATACTAGAGTGTCTGGTTCAGCCGGACCCACTACCGTGGGAGATTTGGGCAAGGCCCATCAGATCCATGCAATGGTGAATAACTGCCAAAAAGAGAACCATTTGATCGTGCTCGAGATGTCAGGTACCATCGTTGACTAGACCCTTAGCATTTTGATAGATCCAGGTGCTACCGAGATTTTTATCTCTGGTGTAGTGCTAAAAATAATTAAGGTAAAGGTAATGGAACATGACGATTTTATCTTGTAGAAATGGATTCAGGATCCACACAAAAGGTTGGAGGGAAGGTTACATGCTGAAGCCTTAACCTGGGAGAGTTTGTCACCAGGGCCAACTTGTACGTCACGATCTTAGTGTCTTATGACGTCGTGATCGATATGGACTGGTTGGAATCACATGATGTGATACTCGACTGTAAAATGAAACAATTGAGCTTGGTCGATGACGAGGGACAAAGACATGTGATTGTAGGTCAGAACTAGGGAGTCTCCCTGAGGTTCATCTCTTCCTTGCATCTAAAAAAGAGCATGATCAATGGATGTAAGATTTATGTGATCCTTGCGTTAATCGATAAGGGAGTAGCGAAAATTCTAGAACACCTTCCGGTGGTGAGAGAGTTTGCGGACGTCTTCCTTGAGGAGTTACCTGGGATGCTGCCTGAGAGGGAATTGGAATTTACCATAGACTTAAAACCATGAACTGAATCGATAGAAAGAATGCCTTATCAAATGTTGACACTGGAGTTACAGGAGTTGAAAATGAAACCGAAGGAGTTGTTGGACCTAGGAATTATACGTCCAAGTGTTTCACCATGGGTTGCACCTATTATCTTCATACAAAAGAAAGATGGGTCGTGGAGGATATGTATTGACTATCGTCAATTGAACAAGGCAATGATCAAGAATCAATATCCGTTGCCAAGGATTGATGATATGTTTGATCAGATGAAGGGTACGATGGTGTTTTCATAGATCGACTTGAGATTAGGGTATCACCAGTTATGGATCAAGGAGGATGACATCCCTAATATAGCCTTTAAGACAAGGTTTGGAAATTACGAGTTTAGTATTTTATTATTTGGGCTGACGAACACTCCGGGTGTATTTATGAGTTGATGAACGTGGTGTTTCGTGAATACTTGGACAAGTTCGTCCAAGTATTCATTGACGATATTTTGATTTACTCTCAGACGATGGAGGATCATGACGAGCACTTGCACATGGTACTACAATGTCTACGAGAGAACAAATTGTATGGGAAATTGTCTAAATGCTCATTTTAT
>SNQJ01S0021981.1:45821-57517 GCA_010110895.2 Picea sitchensis
ACAATGATGCATCCTGGAATTGAGTGGTTTTCCTGGTGTCGATTTCCCCTTAGGAAACAATTAGATTTTGAATTTCAGTTTTACTACACATAAAATTTTATAATATTAAATTTTAGTTATTACTACACATAAAATTATATTACTAATTTAATGGAAGTTAATACTACACGAAGATGTTATTGCCATTGAATTCTAGATATTAATACACCGAGATTATATTTCTATCTAAATTTAAATTAAAAAATACACAAAGATTTATTACTATCTATGTCTGTAGCGCAACAATTAACGTAGCGAATTCTACTCTTGCCCCTTAGATAATTGTTACTTCTATAAACTCAGAATATTTTGGGTTTTTGGCAGCTGGAATACGGCCGGGGTCTATTATGGGGGATTACACATCAAATTATGTATATTATGAAACCGTAGCATCAACAACCTTGTGTTGGCACAGGGGAAGACCTAGGGTTCACGCTACAACAACGCACCAACAAAACCCTAACTACAGGCCCTTTCAACAACACCTGTGAAGCAAATGAAGTATCATCTGAGGTAGAGGCAGGGTTGGTTGCAGGACTCAAGTGTCTGCAACCTTAGTTGGGACACCGATCTATGATTATAATACTTAACAGAGAACTTAGCATCAATAGTTCATCAATATTCAATCAATAACTATTGTGCAGATAGAACAAAGCATCGCATCATTCACTTAGATCTGATGTATTTAAGCATTTTATCATAAACAAGTAGGTTATATCTAACAGATCGAGAACTAAACACCTTCATATAGGTCTGATATAACATTCTTGCACATCATTAGCATAAAGCATAAGAAAATTTATCTATCCCTATCAAAGAACTTAGCAAGAAAAGTTATAAATACATCAAGACAAGCACAAAGCAGAACAAAACAGGGTTTATGTGGTTCACCCCCACCCTGGGGCTAGGCCCACCAACTCTTATTCTTTATTGTCTTCAGTCAATCGGTTACAAGCACAAAGACTCAAAACCCTACTTCACCTAGGACAGGAGATTTGCACACCTCGCTAGATCCTCCCTCCTTGCATTACAACACAAAGAACTTCACTGCCTGTTACAATACCTTGCACCTAGCTCTGCAAGTCTCTCACAATATGAAAATAACATCTACAAAACATACTTGCACTTAGCACTTAGCTTATCAACCTTACATCACATAGATCCTCCTTCTCTATATTTCCTAGACATCTATATATACATTACAAAATAGGCCTAAACATGGGTAAATCCATGGGCCGACATCCCATGCCCGTTACATAATCCCAAAAACCCAAAAAGGACCCAAAAATGGGCCGAGATCCCGTGATATCCCCTTCATCTTGTGCTCCTCCTTCAATAGGCTGTCAAAGTCCCAAAATAGGTCAAACTTGATCAGATCCCTCAAAAATTAGTCAAGGGCCAATAGGCCCCCAACACTCACTTGTGGCTCATCCCAAGTCACTTTCTTCATCGAACTTTTCTTGGAGAGAACTCTTTTCCTGTTCGATAGCTTCGTGTTGTTCTACAAGTACTCCCTATACTTGTACCAAAGTCTGGGTGGCTTGCGTTGTTTCCTCTTGCACTCATTGAAGACGAGCTTCGACTGTATCAACTAATCAGTAGAGTTGAGCTGGTTCATCTCCCAGTTCTGGTGTTCCCAATGACAGAGGCGCAGTGGAGACTGTGCAACTAGACTGTAGTGCCTGCTGTACCCCTTGGAGCTCGACCTCAATTCTATTGTACATCTCCTCTTGATTAGCTTCTTACTTCTTTATTATTTCCAACGAAGCATCATTCAGGGATGATATGATGAAATTGAAATCATCAGAGGTGAGGACGGTCTGCATATTAGTTATGGGGGATTTTGATCTCTTTTGGGAGGAAGGTTTCGAAGGGGAAACCTTCCTTTTCTTTGAGGGGTCCTCCTCGTCTCTAGGTGGTGTTACTTCGCCTTTACTCTGTTCATATTTTGTGCCATCTATATATTCGCCATCACCTCCTTTCTCTAGTGACATGGAAGCAGTCTTCATTGAGGCACTGCTTAAATATTGTATTTCGTCAGTCTTCTTTGTTTTTCTAGGTTCGAGTGTATCCTACGCAATTTCTGGGCGATTGATGTCGGACATCTCCGCAGGGTCCGCTGGAATGAGGAGGTCCGCCAACCAGTCCTTGGTGATCTCTTCCAAGTCCTCCTCCATCAACTTGTAATAAGATTGAAGTTATTTCTTGTGCTCATCGTCGGGCGCTGTGATATAAATGAAATTCTGATCCGCACTGAACTTCATCAGAGGCTTGGATCGGTGTAAAGTGTTCGGCAACATGCGAGGCACAGACTGGATGGATATCTTCAATTGATTGTAGTATGTATGAAACACGACATTTGACTTCCATTTCTTATTCATGTCACTTGAGTACCACAATGTACTGAAATTCGCGGCCATTGGTTCGAAAGGATCGACGTCCGGGAAGGTTTCACCTTCCGGCATCTCCCAGGCAATGAAAGCGATTAGGATCAATAGCCAGCTAAAATGAAATTTGTACCCTTGATCCTAGGATTCTCTGCAGTCAAGTTCTAATTGGTTCACCAGGTACTTCACCTAGTTCATATGAAGACCTTCTGCACACTTCCCTGCGAGGTCGACTACAAATTGGTGACTTGGGTGGGTTAGTTCTTTCATACTAACTTCCGTGCAATAAATTGATAGACGAGGCGAACTGTGCCATTCTGAATAGAGGATACCTTGTAGCCTCATGTTCCCTTCTTGACATCGCCATAAGTGTCCTTGATTGTTTGTGCGAGAGTGCGGTCCATGGATTTTCCAGGATAGAAATCCTGTGGGTCGGGTCCTTGCATACTCAAACCCGTGATCCAATTGATCAAGGTCGGATTAACTGTGATACGATGGTTTAGCCACAAAAATACTCCATGGTAATAAGGAAATAGTATCTTGACACATGCATTCACCTCTTGGTGTTTTCTGAAGTGGGGAATTTTCATGACGTTGAGTAGGGTGGATTGCACAAGGTTATGGGTCCATACTTGGGGAATTACCTTTGAGTTTTTCCCTTTTGTTTTAGTCAGATACTTATGTGGGGATAATATGTTGTAGACTTTGCAATCTCCAAGGTTGAAGTCACTAAACTTCAACGCTCTGATCTTATCTTGGTCCACTCGCACTACGCATATCCCCTTCGGGAGGTACACAGTGACCAAGGCGTATTCAAAATATCTAGGTATGTTGTCGCGATTTACAACACTACTTAGAGGTGGTATATAGGTGGGTAAGATGGTCAGGATCAATTTAGCATTCGCTAAGTCATCCCTGTGCTTAGTTCACTTCTCATCGGAAGACCATGATGGTCCTGCTCCACGAGCAGTCGATGGCGATGCTTGAACTATTCTCGTAGATGAAGCTTGTACACCTACAGATAATCCTCTCTCCGACATGACTCTTTCAGTCATCAGGTCGAGGAGTACTTCTGTCACTAATTCTTCAACTGCGGTGAGCTCCTCAGACATATGTGCTTGGGATGGAAACTCTCGGTTCAAAGGGTAACTTAGACACTACAATAGAATAGACGGATAGAGTACGATGATTACTATGCGAAAAAAACTTAGTCTGCGGGCTCAAACTCTCAGTTAGAAAAAGTGTTCTTGTTGCTTGGAACAACGGGATAAATAGGTAACTCGACAATGGGTCACTTGCAACGGGTATGCAACCTTCATTAAATCTATTCGATCCTTTATGGTGCGGTCCAACAGTTTGGTGGTGAACCATAAATTCCTTTCTATCTATTCGGAGCATCCCTCGAATGGTTATAATGTCCCCAATGACTATATTGCTTTGCCATGGTGAAGTACCATGTGTCGTTGTTCTCATATCCCGACGAAGCTCCAATTTTGAAAATTTTCCTTCTGTGAGGTTCCCTCTGGAGCCTTCTGCAACTTATCTATCTTGTCTCTCTTCTTACTTAACTTTATAGCCTTCTTTCTAGTGAGATTCGTCTCGGTATTCCTTTTTCCATTCTGATTTTTGTCTTCTTTGACATAGTCACTTCGCGTTGTTGAGATTCTTCCCTAGGGTTCCAAGATAATACTTCTTCTTTGTCTGGGATAGGTACTTCAATATTCTGTGGGTCCTCTAGTGTTCTTTCAACTTCGACATCCGGGTCTCTAGTGTTAAATAGCTTCGATTTGTTCTCGTGTTCTTCAATCAAGTGTGCGATCCTTCTAGTCATGAAATTTTTTAACTCTTGTTTCTTTTGTTACAAACCTTTTTCTTTGTCCTTTCGTCTGGCTTGATCTCTGTCAATCCAAGGTTTTCCTAGTAGCATGGTAAATGGGGTGCTATCCTCAATAAATTTAATTATCTCAAAATCTTCTTCTGTCGAAGTTCCATTAACATTCATAGGTATGCGAGCGAGATTCCCACATAGGTTTATCGACTTTCCTCTGAATAACCCTATTCCTCCTAATGAAGGGAGCATAACAGGCTTCCCTATAGCTTCCCAAGTTCTCCTTGTCATGATATTCACCTGTGTTTCCTTATCTAGAACATAGCCAATGTCGAAGTCTCCTATTATTTATTCAATGCATTCTTTTTCCTTGAAGATCTATGATAATCTGACATGCCGGTGGTCATTTAGGGTTTCTTTCATTTGTAGCAATACTTTCTCTGATTCTTTCTGGGGTTATGCTATTTTTAGATCTACCTTAGGGTTTTCTTGATTCAGATACATTCCTTCCATCTTAGCAATCATTCTAGGGCAATCCAACACTTCATGGTCCATAGCTTTACAACAAAGACAACTAGATCTTTTCCCAGGGCATTCCTTAGCAAGATGTACCAGTCTTCTGCAACTGTAACAGAGGGTTAATCCTCTCTTTCATTTATGTGATCCCCATCCTTTCCTGTACTGTGCGCTAGGCTCATAGGAGCTAACCTGCAAAAAATTATTTCTAGGATCCTGCATCCATTTGTTAGTCCAAACATTCTTTCTATGCATAGGTATAACATATCTTTCACTATTCTTATCATATCTACTCATATCAAACCTTATTTCATCTATCAGTGCCCTAGTTTTCAAGCTAGGACAGAATCTATCAAACACACCTACATTCATACTTTTGAAACAAAAATTTCCAATTATCTTACTTTTTCAGAGCACAAAGCTTCTAGATCTAGAACGTTTCACTATTCTTACCTTTATTAGAGCACAAATCTTACATATATTACCTCTTTTCTTCAGATCTGACCTCTTTTCTCGGCAGAGATCTCTTCAGGTCAAGTAGAATGTTGCACAGTAGGGAAATAGATCTATGCACAGAGCTTTCACAATCTTAGGTCGAATATTTCCACAAATATTATTCTTTCTTAGTTCCCAATAATCACAGTTTCATGTCTGATACTGCGCACTTCTACAATAGATCTACACACATAACTTTTCTTCAGTTCCCAGCAATCACAGTTTCAGTCCCGACAACAGAACCATTTGTTGGCACAGGGGCAGACCCAGGTTTCAATGCTACAACAACACACCAAAAAAACCCTAACTACTGGCCCTTTCAGAAACACCTATGAAGCAGATGAAGTCTCACCCGAGGTAGAGGCAGGGGTGGTTGCAGGACTCAAGTGTCTGCGACCTTATATGGGACATAGATATGTGACTATAATACTTAACATAGAACTTAGCATCAACACTTCATCAATATTAAACCAATAACTACTACGCATATAGAACAGAGCATCACATCATTCACTCAGATCTGATGTATTTAAGCACTTTATCATAAACAAGCAGGTTATATCTAGCATATCGAGCACTAAGCACCTTCATATAGGTCAAATCAAACATTCTTTCACATTGTTAGCACAAAGAATAAGAAGATTTATGTATCCCTATCAAAGAACTTAGCAAGAGAAGTTATAAATACATCAAGACAAGCACAAAGTAGAACAACACAGGGTTTACGTGGTTCACCCCCACCCTGGGGATACACCCACCAACTCTTATTATTTATTGTCTTCAGTCAATCGGTTACAAGAACAGATCCTCAAAACCCTACTTCTCCTAGGATAAGAAATCTACACACCTCGCTAGATCCTCCCTCCTTGCATTACAACACAAATCACTTCACTGCCTGTTATAATACCTTGCGCCTAGCTCTACAAGTCTCTCACAATATGCATAGAGCATCTACAAACCACACTTGCACTTAGCACTTAGCTTATCAACCTTACATCACATAGATCCCCCTTCTCTATATTGCTTAGACATATATATATACATTACAAAATAGTCCTAAACATGGGTAAACCCATGGGCCAACATCCCATGCCCATTACATAATCCCAAAAACCCAAAAAGGACCCAAAAATGGGCCGAGATCCTGTGATCTCCTCTTCGTCTTGCGCTCCTCCTTTGACAGGCTGTTGAAGTCCCAAAATAGGTCAAACTTGACCAGATCCCTCAAAACTTGGTCAAGGGCCAACACCTTGCCAATAATTTTCGTTGTCTTTTAATATTTCTGCAAAAAGGTTTATATAGGTTATTATTGTTTATTGCCTACCAATTGTTTCTAGGAAAACTTTTCTATAGAATCCTTTCATGGAATTTGTTCAATTCTCGATTTTAGTAGAATTGTTGGAATGAATTTATAATAGAGTTTGATGGACTGGATTTAATTTCTAGATTAGAGTAGAGTCTGATGGGTTTATTTTAAATTCTGGATTATAGTCGCATTGATGGAATTCATTTTAAATTCTAGATTATAGTAGAGTTGATAGAATTTATTTTAACTTCTAGGTTATAGTAAAGTTGATGGATTCAACTCTATAGTATAGTATAATTGTTGAAATGAAATTATAATAAAGATTATGAAGGGATCGTTCTTAAATAAGAAATGGAATCTTCGAATCGACTTGTCTAGTCTTGTTTTTAATGAAGGATAAATTAGATAGAAGTCCCCATTATATGGTATGGTTCCTTTCTTGATTGAATTGGAAAAATTAAGAACTTATAGATAGTCATTGGATTATTAAAACCTTGAATGGAAAATATGATGATACCAGAAGATTGTTATGTGTTTTTATTTTAGTTAGAGACTGGTGCTATATGCAATGATTGAGTCCTTGACAATAAATTTATTATTGAATTACATCTAGATGTTGCGCAATTGAAGGTATTGTGTAGTCACCCGATGTCTTGTGTTTCCTGAATGTTAGAGAGCCTTCGTCTAATGATGCCGTATAATGTATGAGTGTGCAAGTAGGATTTCAGGCACGTGGGATTTTATGTTGGGTGGAAGGTTTAGAATTATTTTGTTTGTGCTTGGGTTCCTAGCGTACTTGTCTCAAGGTGGTGGTGTGACACCGTATGTTTGGATCATTGCACGCGTTAATTTATAAGCACACATGAAACCTGGCTTAGGGTTATGCGCCTCCTGAGGAGAATGCAGTCGTTTTTATATTTTTTTTCTATTGATTATCACATGTTTCATGATCCAGTTGCATGATGTTCTAGTATGTTGGGTCATTGTTTTCTATTGCTTGAATTGTGTACGTTGTGTATGTTGTTAGGTTGTGTTTATTAATTGTTGTCGTTGTTAATTTCCTTCTTAAAAAAAAAAATTGCACTTGATTTGCGTCGCCTGTAGTCGTAATGATGGGGGTCGTTACATCATACTCTTCATAAAAATATAGAACTCTATAAAAGACTTGCTTAGGAGAGAGTAAAAAATTTTGGAAAATAATTTCATTACAAGAGTGCCATATGGCCTAATAATTTTCAATTAGAAAGAACCTAAAATATCTAATAGATTTGTCTTTAAACCACGATGTGAATGCATTGACTAAGGTATCCATTTCCCACTTATTAGCTCCATTTAATAGTGTCCTAGCAACTAACCACACTTCTTGAGTGAAATTGAAATGTACAAATATATTACTAACCCTCTCTTCATACTGTCTACATAGAATACACCACCCTGGATTATGTTTTGACCTTTTTTGTAGAAAATCCTAAGTAGGAATCATATTTGATAGTGCGAGCTAGAAGATTAATATAACCTTCAAGGCTCCTTTCAACTTCCACATATTCTTCCACCACCACTCTTTTTCTAATCTAGCATCTACCACAAAGAGAGACAAATAACATACTTTAGTTGTAAATGCACTTGTAGCAGGGCTCTTGGACCATAGAATTATGTATTCGCCATCATTTAGCTTATTATACAATGGATACTTTTTTTAGTATAGTTGGACCACTCTTGAGCCATTCCCCCTTGGAATCGAAGATAAATCGTATACTTCTAGTCTTCCCTCCATATATTTTACATTGTGTCCATTGATGCATCCCTGGGAGTGTGAAACTTTTGATGATTGAGACAATTTCTTAGTTCTGGTGACAAGAGAAATGAACCTTTTTCCCCATCCATGGATCTAACCCCATCCCAACTTTCCTCCCATAAAAAATATTCCATGATCTGTGAACTTATAATAGGAAAAGAATCCACCAGTGCTTTCCATAAAATAAAATAATTTTGACGAGTCTTTGATTCCTTTCATATCCACTCCTTGAAACAAAATGGATCTATTTATTTTATTCTTGTGCTGTGATGCCATAGACCTTCACCCTTGAAGAGCCTCTAGAGATTTTCCTTGCTCGTGCCTTTATAAAAAAATTGAATGTTCTTTAGTCCTTCATATCCTATGATGTTTGGTTTCAAAAACCCTCTCCAATTAACCCATGTCATAAAATCATAGTCTATTTTCCCTCTCCATAGAAAACTAAAAACTTTTCTATCGATATTCTAATGAATCCCAACCAAAATGTGTGCAATTGCATACCAATAGATCAAATTTTCCTCTAAAATTGACATGACAAAAGTTAATAACCTCACCTTAGGGATAATTTTTGTGTAAATATAGATTGAATGATTAAATCCATATTCATTATCATCTATTGAAAGACAAGATACTTTAAACCCTTATAAAAACTAACCTTTGAGGATAAACCCTACATGTAGAAGTAGTAGTCTAAGATAAATCTAGGTTACTCAGTCACATGACTTGGAAATGTGTAGTTTTATGATAAATTCATGCTATTTTTTATTTTGATTGAATGTAGAGCCTCTTACGCCACTCCCACTATATCATGGATTTTATTATCATTTAAAAACCAAAATTTATCCAAGGAAATTGACTTTGATATAATTGGCTTAATATTACAAGCTTTCCTACGCAAGGCTCTCTTGGTGAAGGTGGATTTCATCAAATGGTAATCATTTAAGTTTGTTATGACTAATTTATGTGTTATTTTTTGGAGCGTACTTTGTTATTTATTTGCTTGGATTTGTATCTATGTGTTCATGTTTTCATTACTATCTTGGTTTAATTTTGGTGATAAGCAAGGTCAAATTCCAAATGATATTGAGCCCATTGACAAGGATGGTCAAATTCAAAGAATACTCATATAATTTCCACCAGTGACATATCTCAACGCTCATTGTAACATGGAACATTTCCGGTGATTAGGTGTTATTTCCACTCATTCCAAAATGGAATTTTGTCTTGGCGATGACACTTGTATCTCTATCAGGTTGTGATCTCTTTTGAATGGTGTGTTGTCCCATTACCACCATTTTTTTATGAAATATAACTTCCTCTTACACAAGAAATTGTCACAATACTCTTCCTACCCAATATCCTTTTGGAAGACACACCCAAGAATAACTAATAAAACTCGATAAATGTTAGATGAGGTGCAATTAGGAAATGTTATCGAAGGTAGAAGAATTAATGTTTTAAAATTCAGATATGTACGTATTTTGTTTCTGATATGTATTGCAATTTGCAATTGATGCCATTTTGGTATATTCACCTTTACATGGTATATACATGAGTAGAGTTTGCATGTTTTGTTTACGATGGTTTGGAATATTTAAAATATTTTTATGCAATTTGAATTCATTTTTTAGAATATAATTTTCTAAAGAAAATGTAAATGTGTTGTTGTTTGCATGTGTACATATTTCCAAGGAGTTTTGTTGTTGAAAGTTCTTCCTCTTGTTTGACAAATAAACCAAAGGACCTAAATCCTATTCATAGGTATTTCTCTATCCTTCCATTGAATATTTCAATGTTTGCATTAGTCTTAGATAAGGAAACACGACTAATATTTTCCTCTATTCTATCAATAAAGTGCCAATAAAGTGCCAATCCTTTGTTGAGGGATAAGAATAAACCTTATCTAAATTCCCTCCAACACTACTTCAATATCAAAGTAATTCTTTTTTAAAATACTTCAAGTTGGCCTATCTTACAACACACATGTATACAAATAGGTGTGAACTATATATATAACAAGGAATATGTAATAGAGAATATAACTTTTTTCTACTAGTTGATTTTAGAAGAATCTATCTTAACCTTGGCTAATAGAATATACTTAAACTTTAGTGTGCATATGAAAAGTACTTTAATTTTGTTTGCAGGCATCAACCAAACTTGTATTTTTTCCATGGTCTTGATTTTTCTAATTCTGAGAACTACAACAAAGATTTTCCAGAAACCATGCATGCGATTCATAGTTCTAATCACTTCTTTTTTACCAAGTTAATTTTGTTACTTTGTCAAATTGATAAAAAAATGGACATTCTTATGAGCCTCTTTTTTTTAGAATATGAAAAATAATATGTCTAGAGTGGTAGAGCAAATAAATTTGTATATGTTGCAAGTTACAAGTTGTCTAAAATTATGCAACTCTAAGTATATATATTTAAACATATATATAATATTAATTGTTAGCTAGCATATATTTCAACCTATATAATATTAATTGTTTTGATGTTACATTCTTACATAATTTGATATGTTATATTCTTATATGATTTGATATGACAAATAATATGTTTGGAGTAGAAGAACAACTAACTTTATATATGTGGTAAGTTGCAAGTTATCTAAAATTCTGCAACTTTGAAGATATATATTTGAACATATATAATATTAATTTCTAATTAAAAGAATATATGATTCAACATATATAGTATTAATTGTTTTGTTGTTCATTTTTTTTTATATGATATATAGTATTAATTGTTTTGTTGTTCCTTTCTTATATGATTTGTTAGACATATATAGTATTAATTGTTTTGTTGTTCTTTTTTATATGATATATAGTATTAATTGTTTTGTTGTTCCTTTCTTATATTATTTGTTAGACAAATAATGTATGTAGAGTAGCACAACAAATAAAGTTGTATATGCTGTAAGTTATAAGTTGTTTAAAACTCTAGAGTTTTGAAGATATATACTTGAACATATATAAAATTATTTGGTTTGTAGTTAAATTTTTATGTGATTTGACATATGGGATTCTTATATGATTTAATGTGACAAATAATATGTATTGGGTAGCAGAGTAATTGATGTTGTATATGTTATAACTTGTAAATTGTTTAGGACTATGCATTGCAGTTAGGTTCTTATATGATTTGACATATATAATTCTAAGATATTTGATGGAACAAATAATATGTACTAAATAGTAGAGCAATTGATATTCTCTATGTTGTAATTTGCAAATTGTTTAAGAGTATATAATTGAAAGTTAATATTACAAATAATATATATAGAAAGTAAGAAATCAATTAATATTATATATTTTGAAATATA